>PVKH010037988.1:0-11387 GCA_004027955.1 Chaetophractus vellerosus | reverse complement strand
TGCCCTGCCCGTGGCGGCTTTTGCCTGTCCGTGGCAGCTTTTTGCCCTGCCCACGGCGGCTCCGGCCCGCCCATGGCGGCTTGCCATTCTCAAGGCGGTCTGCCCGCTAGGAGAGGTCCCCGGGAACCGAACCCGGGGCCTCCCATGTGGTTTCCCAGCGAGCTCTTTATCCACTGAGCTATCTAGCCGGGCCCCATATGTCTTTTTTTTGTTGTTGTTTTCTTTTAGGAGGTACCAGTGATTAAACCCAGGACCTCATACATGGGAAGCAAGCTGATGAGTTACATCCACTCCCTGGGCATGTCTTTTTATACGTGTCTTTTTGTGCATGTGTACAAGTATTTTTCTAGAATATTTAGTGCATTATCAGTTAAGAGGATATACTCATTCTTTAAAATTAAGTCAGCAATGTATGTGTACTTGTTTCCCTATATCCTCACTTGCATATAATATTATTGATCATTTCAATAATTTTAAAGTAGGAAAAAAACGTTCCTTATGGATGACTTTACATTTCATTTATAGCAATGAAAGTTCTATTTAACAGGGTTTTCAAATATGATTTTAGAAGTATTTTATTGTAGAATCTTTTCTTTTCAAGAGTAGTCACACACATACCTAAATCAGCAGTAGAAACTGACAGCCTAGGAGTTGTACTACCCCAGACATGCTTTATATTATCTGCACATTTTTTAAAATATATTTTTTAAATGCTATCAACTTTTTTTAAATGGGAAGTTTTCACACAGAATCTGTGCTTTGAAAAATTGAAAAGAGTTGGCAATACCAAGCCCAAATTCCCATATTGCTTTCAACATATAGCACTCAAGTCACAGCTGTCTCCAATTAGCTGGAAACATACTTTCCTCACCTGGCACCATCAGACCTGCTTCACTCATTACTCTCCTGAGTCTATAACTGTTTGAATTTGTGAACCCTCTACCCTATAGGAAAGGGTGATTTATCATATAGGATTGCTCTTTAAACTGAGGTTTTTTTTGTACAGTATTATTAATGAAAGGAGGAAGGGTAAAAGAAAAGCACATTGATAGATCAAGACAGAAGGTAATTTTTTAAAGAACAACCAGATAATATCATGGTTGGCATTTATTAAGTGGGGTTCTCCTTCCCTGAATATTGCTTTGTTAGAAACTATGGTCTTCTAATTTATTCTTAGCCTTATTGCTAGCTACAAGATCCAGTGACTTGGATTATTTCAAGATTTGCATTTTTTTGCTGTATATATTTGAAAGCCTCATTTCTTGTGTTATGTTTACATTTAACTTTTTCAAAGAATTGATAATTTGGAACTTTCAGTCCTAAGATAATTTACCTAAATCCCTGTTCACGCTAGCTCACCATGCCTTCTCCTATGCCTGAGTACCTGAATGTGCACTACATTGGGGAGTCTGCCTCCAGACTGCTGTTCTTGTCAATGCATTGGGCACTTTCGATTCCTTCCTTCCAGGCTCTAGGGTGAGTGTTTTCAAGTCCTTGGGTATAAATATGATTTTGTCGCAAATGTATATTGAGCAAAAGCTTTTGTTTTGTTTTAGGAGGACTTGTGGTAAAGGAAAAAATGGCATAACATAATAACTTTAAATTTTGTCGTTTATGTGACAAATCGTAGCAACTAACTAGCATTTTTATAAACTCTTTTTATGTTATCCATATTTCATAATTTGGCTAAGTTTATTTGGAAGGAGTAGATGCAGAGAAGCTAATTAATCATAGCTGGCATCTGCAATAGGTCATCTTTGATTTGCTCAAAGATGAGGCAATAGGGATGCCCACATGTGGTTGTCTCCCACCCACCCCCCACTTCACTACCACTGTTTCATTGTTCATCCCAAGTATGTTACTGAGGAGCTGAAACCTGCTTTCAGTGAATATGTTCAAACATATTTGCCAATCTCCCAATCTTGTGATTTTTCTTTTTTACAGAAAAGAAAGGGGGGAAAGGCATACCCCATAGTACCATTACAATAATCTAGAGATTTGGTCCCATCGCAAAAGAGCACACCTGTATTCACTTCTGAAGTAATCAGATGATGTGAGAAATTATCTACCTTAAGTAATCCAAGTTTTACCTAAAATTTGCCAGATTTATTTAGAAGGTGCTTTAAGGTAGCTGACATCAAGAGGTGAAGAGGTCGTTAAAAAAAAAAAAAAAAATTTGAGCCCATAGTCAGAAAATTATTATTCTAGTCGAAGGAGCACTACTCACCAGTATGATTCAGTAGAAAATTCACTTCAATATCCTGTACTTCTGTTTTCCCATTTGCCAAATGGGAATTAACTGTCTATGCCTTCTCCTTAGAAAATATTTTGAGCATAATAAGAAAACATGTATCTGAATCATGACTGTAAAAGTCATACAGAGAACTCCACTCTAGTTATTTAAGCAGTGTTGGATACACATGCATTAAGTCTTATGCATATATAATAGACTAAATGCTCGGTTTAGAATGGTTGACTTTTAAAAGTTAGCCCTTTCTCCCAAAATAACATTTAACTTTCAGAATTTCTCCAGTCTGATTTTTTTTTTAAAGAAAAAATAAAATACACTATAAATTTACATTAACAGTTTGTTAGAATAAATCAATAAATGTAGTTCCCTAAGCTTATAACTGGCGTACTTATGGCTTGAAAAGTAACCTGGTGATATTTTTAATCATAGGCTATCAATTATTTTAGAAAAACAGCAAAAGGAATGAATTTTTTAGAGTAATAAAAAGTCCTTGAAATATTCATAACACTATTGATCTTAAGTATGATTATCCTATGTAAATAGCCCAAATGTTGAAAAGACCAAAAATAAAACCCGAGATTTCCAGTTATAATTAATTTTGTAGTGGCAGTCACATTTCTCTGTGATCTGTCTAGAAAATCAGTTCCAATGTATCAACCACGGGATACTTCACAATTAGAATAACTATTGATCTAGCATTCAAGTCCATTAATTGCTACATAAACTCATTTCTTATCCCTATCTAGAAAATTATAGGTCTTACATGTTTTTCTTAATCAGGTAAATGAGGACTAAGTGCTAAGGACAGAGAAGAATTCTGTTCCGTGGTAATAAAAGCTATTCTCCATTTCCTAGAAACTGATATTGTTTGCATTTTTTCTCTAGATACAAAGCTTGGTAACAAACTTTTTATAGAGAGAAAAGATAAACAACATTAGTCATTTTCTAAAAGTCAAGTTTGTTTTAATCATTTACTTTAATGGAGGAAAACAGTAGCTTAAAGAATTGTAAACAGGGCATGGTTAATATTATTTCTGTTTTGCTTTTGTATTTTACAAGGGCAAGCAATACTCAAAGAAATTCAGTTGTTGCCTTTAAGTTCTTCTTGCATAATTTAGGGAAAGTATTAGATTAGTAGATTCAATTTCAGGGCGCCCGGCATGATTTACCTGGAGTAAGTATGGCAAGAGTTCTCTCTATCTAGATTCTTATAATACTACCAAAAATTCCAGGCCACCAACCTTTGCCATAGGAAATTTTATTTATTGAATAATTTATGAAACCTTCCACTAAATGCTAAGCCTGAAAAGATGAATCTTTTAAAATATTATTTTAACAAAGTAATGTTTCCTGTAACTTTTGGGCTCCAGTGCCATATCACTGATTATTTTCCCTTAAGTACCTTGCCTTCAGTTTAAACAGATGTTGCCAGGTAAAGAAGAATGTCTTGGGCTTGTTCAGGTAGATGACAACTGGTTATTCCCTGGTATGGGTGACTGAGATATATTCTTTTTATCAAAATAAATAGTATAAACATTGATATAATCTCTAAGTATGAGTACTACAGGCATATTTTACTGAACATTAACAATATAATATAGGGTTTTGGGTTTTTTTTTTATTTGTTTGTTTGTTTTGGTTTTTGTTTTTTTTGCAGGCAGGAAGTTTATTTATTGGAAAGCTCTCCCAACAGAGCGGGTCTGAAGGGAGACTTCAGCCCCTGTAGTATTTTAAAATACCTATACATTTATGTGAAAAAGAAGTCAACATATTTACTATTATGCAGCTTAATGCCTTTTTTTTTTTTCTTTTAACACTGACGCTCTCTGGATGTCTGATTCATACCTTAACTACCTTCTCCACTCAGTTCCTTTTCATCTCAAAGGGGAGATGTGTTGAAAATAGTTGTATAATGTGACTGCAATAGTCATTTGTTTTGTTTTCCTAACAGGAAAAAACTGGTAGCAGACATGCCTTTACCATCACAAAATATTAGCCTTAAGTGTCAGTCTCTATTGAGAAATTTGCCTTTTGTATTTTACTTGCTAAATTTTGTAATAATTTATAAAAGAACATAGCTCTGAACAAATTTTGGTTTTATCCACCTGCTGGTACTCTGTGCTTGTTCCGTATTACTTAACCTCACTGAAGCTCAGTTATGCATTTGTTAAGAGCAGAATGACTTCTGCCACTTAGGTAAGATAATGAACATAAACTTATCTAATTCAGTGCTTGTCTACAGAGTAGATAATAATTAGTAATTTTCCTTCATTCTTTCAGAAACCTTCTTCCCAAAAGGGACTTGGTTTTTCTTTCCTAATACACTTTTTTTAAAAAACCATTTGCACATAGTTAGCTATACAATGTGGTGGTGTTGGTTTTGTTTTTGGTGTGGGTTTTGTTTTTTGTTTGTTTTGTTTTGTTTGATATATGTGTGAATAGATATCTTTAAATGATTGATTTCTACATTAAGCTCTTTCAACTTTTCCTTAACGCAGTTTTACAGCTCTTTGGGTTAAGGCTTAAAATGGAAATAAAAGAATCTGGCTGTTTATTCCTCAGTTGCCACTTTTCATCTTCTACACTGATATTCCTTCTTAACTTTTTCTCGGAGTCTCCCCCAACAATGTCTAGACACTTTCTTGCTACTGGATGTGACACATAGACCAGTAAGAGCTCTGATTTCTTTCTAGTTGTTTCTTCTTTTTCCTTTCCTGTGTTTACTAGTTAATTACCTTGATTAGCAAAAACTTCAGAATCAGAGGTTAAGGTGAAAATTGACCTCTTCATGTTTGCTTTAAACTTTTTCCTCATGCTTTTACAATTTAAATAATACTAAAGTATATAACTGCACAGCAGACTTCACTCTCCAGGCGTAACTAAACCAACTGTTAACAGTATAGTGTCCTACCAGATCTTTTCTCTGCCATATTTAAACACTCAAATATACAGGCACACACATTTACACATCCTGTTCTTTGATTTGCTTTTTACACTTACGTAGTAGTATATTATGGAATTCTTCCTATGTCAGCATTCTTCCTATATCAGCACATGCATATTTACACTATTCTTCTTAATGGCTACTTAGTATTCCACTTTATGGATTTATTTTAATTAACTTAACAACCCAAATGTCTATTAACAATGTTAGTAGACATTTGGGTTGTTGCTGGTTTTCTTTTGTTATTATGTTATAGCATTAAATATATATCTTTGCCTACTTGTCTTAGTAGTTTTATAAAATAGATTTCTACAAACCAAATTTCTGGGAATAGAGTGTTTATTTTAAATTTTGATAGGTACTACCTTTCATCAGCATTGTATTTCTTATCAGGATGTTCTTATCAACTTAAATCTCTTTGGAGAAATGAAAAGAAATTTTATAATTTCATTATCTTATTTATAATAAAGTTTGTAGTTTTTGGTTTAAAGATTACTTACTTGTGAAAGGGCACATAACCACATCTTTTCCAGCTCTATCTTTCCTAAATCCTTACTTCTGCCTATTCTTTCACCCCAGTGATCAGAAATCACTTGCTGAATTCCTTCTATATGCCAAGTACTGTCTTTTTTATTGAAATACAGAAAAGAAAAAAGGAGTCCCTACCTTCAATGAAGTTTTAATTTAGTATGAAGGATAGACCCCCTAAATCAATTAACTTAGAATTCCATGAGATAAGTACAAAATATAAGTGTATACTGTACAGCCAATGCCTGGGGCTATATCCAGCATATAGGCAACATGTATATAGCATTGAAGTAGCAAAAGTCTGTAAATACATATAATAAAATTGTAACATGTTTGAATAGCAGCATTACAGGTGATTTTTTGTTGTTTATATTTGTTTCTCTACAATAAACCCATTTGACCTTTGTAAAAAAAATTATGTATGTATGTGTATGAATGTGTGTATAGGTAGCACTAAAGGGGGGGAATGATTAACTAACTTGGGAGAGGAATGTGGTAAGAGAATGTTTTTCAAGAAAGTAGCTCTGAGCTATATCTTAATGGATTAGGAATTTACCATAAAAACAAGGTGGGAAGAGTACATTCCAAAAAGGGAGAACAACATTTAGTAATTCATCAACAATTTTTATTGAACACCTACTATATGCTTGTTCTTACTTCCCCACGTTCGCACTTTTTCTTCCTTCTTCCTGGAATACTATTCCACTAGGTGTTTTTTATAAAGATATCTCCCATCTCTCTCTATTCAACTCAAATGTCACCTGCTCAGAAAGGCCTTCTCTAACAACCTTACCTAAACAGTCTCCCCTTCCCCATTTTCTAATGTCATCTTACTTTATAATAATGTATAATTTTTATTACCTGAAAACATTTTTGTGTATAGCCATATGTACCTATATGTGTATAATATTTATATAAAATATTTAAAATTATGTATTTGTTTACTTGTCTTTTATGCTTCCCTTGTTTCATGAAGGCAGACCTAATCTAGTTTATTGCTACTTCTCTTGTGCCGAGACTTTATGTCATAGCTTGTTTACATAATTCTTGTATTTGCAACTCATAATAACCCTGAGCAAGATACAAGACAAATAGTGTCTCTGTGTTTTAAATAGTCAAGCAGTCTGAGACCTGGGAAACTATTTTGCCTCATTTCAAATGGATAATAAATAGATGATCTGGTTTTAAAACCGTGGTTTCTTGACTCCTGATGCTCTTTGTACTTTCTCATGCCACTGAGATTTATTATTCAGAAATTCAGAAAAGGACCTTTGCCCTTTCTTACCTCTTATCACTCCTAGTAAATTCCCTGGGTGTCTTTTATTGTATACTAATATCTTATCTGAAACATAGAATAAACCAATTCTCCCAGCTTGCTTACCTGTCATCAAATAACTCTGCCTCTTTTTTTAAAAAAAGTATTTACACAAAGGCAAAAGAAAGGGTTTTTAAATGTATGCTTCTTTTAAAAAGTCTTTATTCCCTCTGTCTATATGACATGAGATTAAAGCCCTTACTTTTTTATTTTGAAATATTACTTGCAACTATTTTTATATACTAGCTGAGTGGTTAATGAGCTAGCTAATATTTAAATTTCCTAAGCATTTCCTCATGAAATGCTATCAACTATATAAAACAGACTTGACCAATGCATGCCCACTTGGCCTGTCTAGAATAATTTTAATTCACTATATTTTATTTTTAAATATGAGTGAATTGTAAAGTTTATAAAATTTATTTTAATGATACCAGATTTGTGTTCTTCTGTTTTGTTTTGTTTTATTTTGTTTTGTTTGGTTTGGTTTGGTTTGGTTGAATAGGCAAGAAAACAGCATATCGTTGGTGAAAGCTTATTGGAATGAACTTTTTACTCTTGGTCTTGCCCAGTGCTGGCAAGTGATGAATGTGGCAACTATATTATCAACATTTGTTAATTGTCTTCACAGTAGCCTTCAGCAAGGTAAAATCAATACCTTATTTATTTCCTTTTCCAGGATTTAGGAAGGAGAATCAGTTTGTATAAAATATTATGGTTAAAGTTAGATCTCTTATGATGGTATTAATGTTTTAGGTACCAACACCCTTTTAATTTTGATAAATTTCACAATTTGATAAATTAATGAATTATCCAAAAATATTTTTAAATATTTAAAACAAAATTGAAACAAGTATATTTAAATCTGGATGGCTCTTTCTGTCCAGGCCATATGAATTGTTGCACTTTGGTAGGGGTACAAACGAATTCAGGTTTAGCTTATGTAGTAGTGATCAGACGTTGAAAAATGTATCCTTCCCACCAATTTTTAAACTACATTTCTTTATTATAGCCCTTTGAATCCCAAGATAGGCTGATAGTGGTATCAATTCATCAAAGTTTACCCTTTCTCCTAAACAGTACTGAAGAGTCACAGAAAGATTCTTATCCTTTTTTTCTTTTCTAGATGGCAAAGTGATTACTAGTCTCATTCATCTGAGGAGACAATACTTATTTATAACTGCTTAACTTTAAAATGGCTTGTGAATAACCAAGAGAATGGCTGTCCTCAACTACAGAGAACTGCCTTTTGAGCTCAGGAAATAATTTATAAATTGGGAACTACTTTTTATTCCTAGCATCCTCCACTTCCCATTATTTTACATTATTTTAAATCATTTGCTTCCAATATTTAAGGACAGAGGAATCACCTTAATTGGCATCAATAAAAGATGTCTAGTGGAAGGCAGCACTGCATTCCGATCTTGTTTATGGACTTCTAACCCTGATTTGTTTCATTATAACATACTTGCAGTATGTTATAAGGCCTGTCTTCAGTAAAGCTGTAACTGATTAATCAGATAAAATCCTACAGCCAAGATTTGAGTCCTTTGTACTTTGGCTAACCAGTTTTTCAGGTGGTTATGTTTACAGCCTATCTTCTCGAAGGTGTATAATGAGAAAACATTACATTTATGGCTCTTTATACTGAAAAACTTATTTTATTTTTTCTTGAATTAAGAATTTGTGAAGATAATTAGTTAGTTTCATCTATAATTGGAGTGATCCTGGCTTTTAAACATAGATTGGTTATGTTGAAAGCTGGAAATGAATGAGAAGGTAACACTGGATGAAAATAGTCATGAATTTTAAATAAAAACTGGGATGAAACTTGTTTGGTTTTTATTAGTTCATTTTTAATGAAAGATAAAATGTCCACAGAAAGAAGAAAATTATTGATGGAGCACATCTTCAAACTGCAGGAGTTTTGTAACAGCATGGTTAAACTCTGTATTGATGGATATGAATATGCATACCTGAAGGCAATAGTACTCTTCAGTCCAGGTATATCAACATTTACTTTTTTTTGTTTTTAACAAAAATTTATTGCAGTATTTCATTCATACATGAACATACATAATAAATGTATAGTAAAATTTGTGAATTTACAAAACATATGCATATCATATACAAGGCTCCCATACATCCCACCAACACCTTGCATTGTTGTGAAACATTTGTTACAAACAATGAAAGAGCATCGTCAAAATATTACTCCTAAACATAGCCCATATCTTACATTTGGAGTATTTCCCCCCAACCCACCCAATTGTTAACACCTTTTTTTTTTAGCATTATATATTTGCTATCATTCAGGAGAAAACTTTCTCATATTTATCCTGTTAACCATAGTCCATCATCTACCACAGGATTCCTTGTGTTTTACAGTCCCATGCTTTGTACAGTCCATTCAAAGTGCATACTCAGTGGCTGTCATTTTCATCTCAGAGTTATGCAGTCATTCACCTCAGTCAATTTTAGAATATTTTCATTACTGCAAAAGGAAAAATTCCTTATCCCCTTATACCACCCTATTGTTGTCCCTGAGTATTGAAAAAATCTTCTTGCCCTTGCTGAAAAATATTAAAATATTGCTATTACTTATCATCCATAAGTTACATTAGTTGTAATCTTGTGTATACACATTTACTTATTTTAAAATACAGTGTTTGATGATGTGGAGACATGGAAACACTTGTACATTATTGGTGGGAATGTAAACTGGCACAGTTGCTTTGGAAGACAGTTTGGTAGTTACTCAGAGTATTACACATAGAGTTATCATATAACCCAAAAGTTTCCACTATATGTACTGGCGCAACACAAAATTGGTCCACACAAAAATTATACATGAATGTGCGAAGCAGCATTATTCATAATAGCCCAAAGGTAGAAACAACCCATATGCCCATCAGCTGAAGAATGGATAAACAAAATGTGATATATCCACACAATGGAATATTTAGCAACAGAAAGAAATGAAATCCTGATACATGCTATAACATGGTTGAATCTTGAAAACATATTAAGAAGCCAGTCATTAAGGACCACATATTATATGAGTCCATATATATGAAATAATCTAGAAGAGGAAAATGTATAGAGAAATAAAGTTAGTGGTATCCAGGGACTAGGAAGGGGAGATTGGAGAGTGGCTGCTAAAGGGTGCAGGGTTTCCTTTTGGGGTAATAAAAATATTCTAAAATTAGATTGTGGTTATGGTTGCACACCTCAACTAAAAACCTTTAAGTTGTACACTTTAAAGGGATGAATTTTTTATGTTAATCGATCTTAATTTTAAAAATACTGTGTTCTTTGCAGATTTAGTAAACTAAAGGGTTTACTATTAATTTATCCTCCCTCTTGCATCTCACTCTGATTTTATATTGAGTATACAATCACTGGGTATACTGAGGCTACTATTTATTTGTATATATCACAGCCTCTTTGCCCAATGTGAACCAGTACCTCAATGTTAAAAATTCATCTGGCTATGAATAAGTAAAGTTGAAAGAAAATCAGTGAAATGACATCATAAACCTCTAATTCTGTTGTCATATCAACAATTGAATTCTTAGGTATATTTTGTTAGACATCTTTAAGAAGCAAAATGAGAGAAGAGTACTGCAGTATTAATATGTTAAATTCCCAAACATCTTATTAGAGTTACCATCAAATAGAATATGGGTCTTTCATTTGCTGTCTTGTTTTCTAGTTTTCACATAGGAAAATGATAGTAAGCTCAATGATCAATTTCTAAATAAAAGAATTGACTCTTCTCTTAGGTCCTATATTTTTCATTTTGGTGTATATTCCTGTACAGCATAAAATTATCTCAGAATTCCTATTTCTTCTCTTGCATGATATCAACAAGATAATTAAAGATTTTATACTGTTTTTTCTTATGTTTCATATGAGTTAAAAACATGTATCTCCATTTTTATCACAACCAGTTTGCCACCTTCATTTTCTTTAAATATGAAAGAACATAGTTTTGAAGTTAGAAGTATAGTATAACTGTTTTATTAAATATTTCCAGTATTTTATCACTTTTTTTAATCTTTACCTGCATTTTTTTAAAAGATATTTTGATTATATATTACACAGAAAATATAGGGATTCCTTTATGCCCCTCCACACACCTCCCACACCCTCCCACATAAACATCCTTCCTTAGTGTGGCACATTCATTGCAATTGTTAAGCACATCCTGGGGCTTTGCCACTGAACATGGACCATGGCTCACATTGTAGACCACACTCTCTCCCACACAGTTCTGCATGTTATGTGACGATATAAAATGGCCTATATCATTGCAGTGTCTTTCAGGACGATTCCCAAGTCCCAAA
>PVKH010037987.1:0-11390 GCA_004027955.1 Chaetophractus vellerosus | reverse complement strand
CTCAGTGGAACTTCTGGAAAGAGTTGCCTATATTGCTGTTTCCACTTCTTTGCATTCCATCTTCAACTCAACCCACTCCAGGGGGGTCTCCACACTCACCCACTCACTCAAACAGCATTTGCCAAGGCCACCAAAGTCTCTGTGTGGCCAGATTCTGTGGTCACTTTCCTGTCCTCACCTTCTTTGACCTCTAATCAACATTTGACACAGCCAACTTGAAACACTCCCTTAACTGGCTCCTTGGTATATCTCACATTCCTGGTTTTCTTCCTACTGGACTGACCCCTCCTTTGCAGGCTTTTCTTCCTCTTTAGCAAAATCTGAAAACGTTGACGTGATGCAGGGTTCTGTGCTACTGCCACCTACACCCCTGCCTATTTGACCTCATCTTGTCCTATGGTTTTAAATATTTCTATATGCTGATGACTCCCAAATTTACACCTCCAGTCCCAACCTCTTCATCAAGCTCTAAACTTAGAGTGAACTGTCGACCGGATATCTCCAAATGGGTGTTGAATGCTTTACACGGCAAAAATGGAAATCTTGATTCCCAACTCCTGCCCCTCTCTACCTATCACTCCTGAGATTTCTCCACCCAAGGAAAGGACACCACCATCCAACCAGTAGCTGAAGCAAAATAACCATGAGTCAATATTTATCCCTTTCAATCTTCCCATCAGCAAGTCCTTTTGGCTTCATCTCCAAAATATATTCTGAATCCATCCAATCTTGTCCAACACTAGCCCCAACCCTTAGTCTAAGCTATTTTCACGTCTTGCTCAGACTATCACAATATCCTCCTAACTGGTTTCCCTTCTTCCATTCTTGTCTCCTTTAATACATTCTTCACACAGCAGACAGTGGAGTGCATCTAAAAAATACATATCACACCATGTCACTCCCCGACTTATAACCCTCCAATGACTTTCCATCCCACTTAGGATAAAATACAGACTCCACAGCAACATCCAGAAAGCCTGATGCTGTGCCCCACTCCACCTTCCTCCAATATGCCAAGCTCTGTTCTTTCTGCCTGGGCTGCTGCACCTCTGGAACTTAGCAGGGTTGTTTCTTTGCTCCTCAGGTCTCAGCAAAAAGCCACCTGCTCTATGGGGCTTTCTTTCACAGCCCCATCTAAAGTAGCACCTCCTCCCCCCCCAGGCTAATGGTATCCACCGCTTTTCACTCATTTCTCAGAGGTTTCTGTTGTTTTCTCTTTTATAACAGTGATGCAAAGAACCTTCTGAGACATCTCTCTCTGGGTATGTGTGAGATACGCAAAAGGGAATTGCTGCATATAGAATAGATACATCTTCAATTGTACTAAATACTGTCTGATGGCTCTCCAAAGTGCCATCACTTAGCAGTGTGGGAAGTTCTTATTTCTCCATGTGTCCAAAGCATTTGATATTTGCTGACTTTAACATTTTTGCAGCTATGGTAGCTGATAAGGAGAATCTTGTTTCATTTTGTGTTTTTCTAATTACTAAAGAGGCTGGGCATTTGGGTTTCTTCTTTTATTCTTGATATGCCTTGATCAGTGTTCTATTGGGGTCTTTATCATCACCTAATTGATCATCAATATTCTGAACACTAAAGTTTTATATTATATAAATGTTGCAAATATCTTCTCCCTGTCCCTTGTCCTTTAACTTTGTTCATGGTGTTTTTTTTTTTTTTAATCATACACACGTTTTAAATTTATTGCTGTCAAATACATGACTCATTTTTCTTATAGTTTTTGCTTACAGTGCCACATTTAATAATTCTTAGCCTTCCTGAGGTCATCAAGCTATTTTTTCTCTATGTTCTTCTAATCATTTTAATGTTTTACTTCCCATGTCCATTTAAAATGGGTTTTAGCTGTTGCTTATATTACTTTTATAACCAGACAAGTCAATAATTTTTAAAAATGAAAAGAAAATACAACCCTGACGAGCACTCCTCCCCGAGCCCCTCCCTCTTTGCTGGCCCCTTCCCTCGGCATGGGAGATTTACCCAGCATCTGTCCCAGCTGCTCTCCGCCCTTATCAGAGAACTGGTTGTGACTGAGATCCAGTTTCTTAATTCGGTAATTGGACTGGAGGAAGAAGAAGTGGAAAGAGAGGTTATGTTTGTCCTCTAGCGGTCCACAGAAGTCTCACTTATCTCAGGGCAGTGGGACGAAGGCAATTTCTTACTCGTTTCTCTAACTGGATGGCTGCAGGGGGAATTTAGTGCCATCACAACAGGCCCCTCACTGTTGAGTGTTTGGCTCACCATCTCCCCTAAACCATGCCCGTGGCCCCACAGATGTCCCCGCTCCTCCAGGGGCATTCCCACATGGCTTGGCGGCCTCCCCTGCGTCTTACCGACAGGGCTTGGCAGAACAGTTCTGCAGATTCTTCCTTGAAGTTATTTCCTGCAGTGAGGGTGGTGGGTCAGCACTGCACTCCGCACCGTGGCTCCCCCTGCCCCCCCATATCCTAGCCCTGCCACCTCTTCCATTGGGAACAATCGGATATAGAAAAAAGGGGGCAAGTGTTTAAAGGAAATATTATATGGGCGCAGAAGAAAACAGGAGGGAAAAAGGCAACTATTTACTATCTCCTTTAACTTTTCCTTCTCTCTCTGCCATGACTGGCAAGGAAGTTCCAGGACTGAGTCCACCACACCCTGTGCTTTCATTGGCATCAGCCACCTCTAGCCTAGTGCCTAGAATCTGTAAAATTATTTTAAAATACTAATACTGTGACTAAGCAGCAGGGACCGGTCTAGGGTAAGGTGAGGAAGCCCTTGCCATGGGTGCCGAAAAGCTCAAGAATCAAGACAAATAATATCTTAATGCAATATATTTAAAAGTCAAAACTAATGCAGAATATCTACAAGGAACAAAATTTTAAAGTCAGCACCTGACCCCACTCTTGGCACAACTAGGCCTCATGCACCTCACCCTAATCTCATCCCTGTCTGAATTGTGGAATTTTTTGCATTAATTTTGATTTAAAAAAATATTGTGCTGAGGTAGTATTTATCTTGGTTACTGAGTTGTTCGGTGCCCCCTTAAATTTTGCGACTGAGCTGAGTGCCTCTCTTGCCTCACCCTAGTCGGCTAGGACTGGGACTAGCCGATTGGGGCTAGCTGTTAAGCAGTCTAAAATGTTGGTGACAAAGCCTTATCCACACATTTCTACTTTGAACTCTGGAAAGAGCGAATAAGAGCAGTTCCCTGGGGAAGACGAAATAAAAAAGCATTCATTTATCTTTATCTGAGGGTTGTTTGTCAGTTGTTCTAGAGCCCAGGTAAGTTTTTACAATACTTTAAAAGGAAGGTACTCTGCTCCATACTTGAAAACTTAGCTTAATTGGGGGTTTGGAATGGAGGAGTTTCCTTTAAATGCTGGTTTCCTAAAAGGGAGAAAAGTAAGAGTGATGGTTAAAAACCCAGTTGAGGAGAATGAATGTGGCTCAAGCAGTTGAGTGCCCACCTCCCACATGGGAGGTCCTGGGTTCCATTCCTGGTGCCTCCTGAAAAAACAAAAACAAAAAACAAACAACCAGCAAAACAAATGAAAAAACCAACTCAGGGAAGCCGATGTGGCTCAGTGGTTAAGCACCGGCTTCCCACCTATAATGTCCTGGGTTCATTCCTCGTCCTGGCACCTCTTAAAAAAAACCAACCAAACAAACAGAAAAAGTTGACCTGGCAGCTGAGCAGCAGAGCTTTGCCAAATCTCTTCCAAATGTGTCTGGACTATGAGCTTCGTGAAGGCAGGGACCATTTCTTAACAAGGTTTGTATCTCTAGCACCTTAACAGTGCTGGCACATAACAGATGTTCAATAAAGGCTTACTGAGTGAGTGAATGAATGAATGAATGGATCCACTGGAACACAAATACTTCTTTGGGTGTGCCTGGGGCCAGTGCAATAAAATGAGTTAGTAAGCTATTCAAATTATTGTTCACCTCAGTGGTTACAAATAGTGCAGGGCTGGCTGTAAGAGACTCATCTGGGAAATGTGATAAAATTGACTCCCAGATCCCTCCCCTAAAGATTCTATTCAGCAGTCTGGGATAAGGCTGGGTAATTTATACTTTTACAGAGAGTTTTCAGAATTATGTTAACATTATGTTAAGACCTTGAAAAAATCATTCCAAAATTCAACTGAAAGAGAAACTGCACAAGAATAGCCAAGATTACTTTGAAAAAGGTTGGACTTTTACCAATCAAATAAAAAACATTTGGGAGTGGATGTGGCTCAAGTGGTTGAGCTCCCGCCTCCCACACGAAAGGTCCTGGGTTCAGTTCCCGGTGCCTCCTGAAAAAACAAAAATGAACAACAAGCAAAACAAATGAGAGAACCAATTCAGGGAAGCCGATGTAGCTCAGTGGTTGAGCGCCGCCCTCCCATATATGAGGTCCTGGGCTCAATCCCTGGCTCCGTGTACCTCAAAAAAAACAAAAAAACAAAACAAAGAAAACAACAAAAAGGACAAAACATGCTTTATAATACTATATTTTATTACTAATATATTAAATAGTATATGATTAATATATTATATCGATTACTGCTATGATATTATACTAAGATATCTATATAATTATTATATAACTTTAGTATTCTAAACAAATATTAAAACATTGTAGAAAAATACAATGAAAGAAACAAAAAAAAAACAAAAAAAATTTTAAAAACATGGTAGTGTTGAGAGAACTAGACAAACAGATTAAGGGAATGGACTAGAGAATCAAGAAAAAGACCTACATTTTTATGGGAATTTAATATCTGATAAAATTGCATTTCAAATTTGTCAGTAAAGGATGTATTATTCAATTAATGATGCTGGGACACCTGGCTATCCATTCTGGAAATATGTTTGATTCCTACATCATGTCAAAAACAAAAATTTTAAGTTCCAGATATATTGAAGATCTAAGTGTACACAAAAACAAAATTATAAAAAATATTTGAAGAAAACAAAGGAAAATATTTTATAATTTTGAAGTGGGAAATATATATATTTTATTAGAGTAGTCAAGGGTTACAGAGGAAACATTTTTAAAGCAAGTCTACAAAAATTAAATCCATAAAGAAAAAACTGATGAACCTGACAACAATATACAAATTTCTGTATAAAAAAATACCACAAACAAAGCCATATATAATAACATTCAAGATGAATATCTATAATATATAAAAAATTCCTACCACTCAGTAATACAAATGACTCATATATCAATTGGTATTTCACAGAAGAAGAAATAAACATCTGAAAAGAGGCTGTAATATTCAATAGCAATATGGAATATAATAAAGATCATAATAGTGATTAACACTTATTATGCACTAGGTTCCATTCCAGGTGTTTTAGAATTTAATTCACTTAATCCTCACAATCACTGTCTGAAGTAGGTAATATAATTATCTCTAGGTTCTAAACTAGAAAAAATGAGGCAAAGAAGGGTTAAATAACTTGCCCAGTGTTATTTTAAAACAAAGCTGAGATTTGAACCCAGGCACTATGAGGTCAGCACCCACACACTTAACCATTCTGACTCACAACTTGCTAATAACATTCTGAGAATGGTATAGGCAAACAGATATTCCACTGGTGGAATCATAACCTGATATAGTCTTCTTAAAGGGAAATTTGGAAATGAATTTAAAACTTCACAAAAAATGGGAATATCTTTACATTCAGTGATTCTGCTCCTGGCTATCTATCTAGAAATGCTATAACATGTGCCCCAAAAGATGCATGTACAAGAAAGTTCTTTGGAACATTACTTGAAAGATTAAAAAAATCAGAGATGACCTAAATGTACCCTTCCCCCCTACCCCCACAGGGAGATGTTAAGTAAACTAAGTGGCAACCATACCATGGAATACTACTCAGCACAGAAGTTCAAGAGAACAAGATAAATCTATTTGTTCTACATGGAAAGAAATCCAAGATATATTTAGAGTACAAAAAGGGAACTGGAGAATAATACCTGATATATAATAATATCTCTCCATATTTTCTCTCTGGATACTTTTAAAATCTTCTTGTTCTAGGTGTTTTCACTATGAAATATTCAGGTGTGAGTTTTTTATTTGTTTAACTTGCTTGGAACCCAGTAGGATTCCTGTATATGAGAATTCTTCAATTTAGGGAACATCTTAGCTATTATTTGTTCAAATATTGCTTCTCACCCATTCTCTTCTTCTTGAACATCAATTAGCTCTACAGTGGGTCTATTCATTCTCTTTTTCATGTCTGTTCACCTATCTTTTATACTCTCTATATCTTTGTCTTCCTATGCTACAAAGATAGATAAAATATCTTTTTATCTATCTTCCAGATCACTAATTTTCTACTTAACTGTGTCTAATTTGCTGTTAAATTTGTCCATTGAGTTTTTTTTTTAATATAATACACTTTATTTTTAAAGAGGTTTTAGGTTACAGAAAAGTTACATCAAAAGTATAAGGGATTCCTATATACCCCACCCCTCTCCCTCCTACATCTTCCCCTATTAATAACATCTTAACAATAATGTGGTACATTTGTTTCAATTGATGAACAAATATTGGAGCTTTACTACTATTGAAGTTCTATAGTTTATATTGTGGTTTACACTTAATTCCAATGCCCTAAAAATGCCCCATATTCCACTTATTATTCCCTTCCCCCCCTTAGAAACTCTTGTAACCACTGTCTTTATATCAATGTCACATATTCTTCCATTACTACAATATTAATAAGTTTACTTTGTCCATGGTTGCATTTCCCCAAATGTTTGTTCATTCCTCAACCTTGAGGATTTGGGGATGGTGATGCCTGCTCTACCTCAGATTGAGAGGGGGCTTAGATCTTATGGGGCAGATGGAAGAAACTATTTTGCTTGCAGTTGTAGATACTCTCTGATTTTTGGGATGGGGGTTGTCCATCATCATCATCCATTGAGTTTTTTTTTTTTAATAGGAAGTATTTTTATATTTAATAGGATTGAACAGAGGCCCTCGTGCATGGGAAGCTGGTGCTCAACAAGTGCTACATCTGCTCCCCTGAGTTTTAAATTTCAATGACTATTTTTCATTTCTAGAAATTCTCTTTGTTTTGGGGGGTCTTTTTTAAAAAATAGTGCTTTGTTCTTTCCTTATGTTTTAAAATTATTTTTTAATGTTCTTAGTCATATTAAACACTTTATCATTGGGTGCAATATATCTCAGTTTGCCTGGACAGTTCTAGTTAGTTAATAGTGACCTTATTTAATCTGGATGATAAACTATATGGTCACTCTATTTATGGTCTATATCTGATAATTCAATTTTCTGAAATTCTTTTTTTTTTTTTAAACAATTTCTTTCTTTTTTTAAAGATTTATTTTTCATTCAATTATTTATCCCCTCCTTGCTGCTTGTGCTTGCTGTGTCCATTTGCTGTGTGTTTTTCTGTGTCTGCTTGTCTCCCTTTGTTGCATCATCTTGCTGTGCCAGCTCAGTGTACCCTATGGGCTGTCAGCTCACTGAGTGCTGCATGGGCCTGCTTGCCTTCACCAGGAGGCCCCGGGAATCAAACCTGGGGCCTCTCATATGGTAAACAGGAGCCCAACCAATTGAGCCTCAGCCGCTTGCCTGAAATTCTTGATTGTCTAATTCTGCCATTTGTTGTTTGGTAACTCTCATGGTATTTGGTTTCCTTGTGTAGTTTGCAATTTTGAACTAAGAGCCCATCTTTAATGGGCTTTTGTCTGTGAATTCTGAGCAGCCCAGGGTGGAGGAGTGTCCCTCCAAAGAGATTTTGTATTTATTTCTGTTGCATGTTTCAGGGTATTACCAGCATGGACTACTTTTTATGTTAATTTCAAGTCTTAGGGGTTCCAGAACCCTGCAGATAATATAAATTCAAACCCTAAACCTGAGGGAGGGTGGGTCAGTGGGTACCAGAATTCTCAAGTAGCTTTTTTTCCTAGTGGGGGAGAGAAAGATAATAAACTAATAAAAATTGGCATATAATAGAGGGTCAGGTAGTCATAAATGCTATAAAGAAAACCAAGCAGAAAAACGGGATAGTGAATGTTTGTCTTGGAGAGGTGCTGCTTTGATAGGGTGGTTAGGGAATTCCTCTCTAAGGAGATGACATTTGAGCAGAGGCATGAGTCAAGTGAGAAGGTAAGCCATGCAGATATCTGGGGCCAGAGAATTTCAAGCTGCACTGCAAGAGGGAAGCGTGTGTATCTCATGAGTCAGAGGTATGTTTGTCAAGGAAAGCGGTGGGTTGGGGAAGGACAACTGGAAGGCTTTAGCAGGGTGCAGGCACAGTGTTCTGGTCTCTGAGACCAGCAAGACCCGGTTTAGTTCCATTAGACCCTGGGCTCTCTCTGCTCTTCCCATTCTTCTCTCCCTTTCATTCCCGAATGTCTTCACCTTCCTCTATCCATGGGCTCACCTGAAAGCTGAAGGTTCCAGAGCGAAGATATATTTCTCTGGAGAAACTCCGAGATGATTCTAGCCCCCTCCAAACCAAGATTATTGCCAGAAATATTCTAAAAGGCAAGGAAACACTTGAGTGAAAACCCAGGGAAGGACCCTTGTTAGCAAATGGCGTCAGGGTGGTGTTTATCTGAGGCCTGTGGAGAGGCAGTAGGGTTGTGGTGGGGAGAGGGACTGGGGTGACAGGACCACGAGGACTGGAGTTGTCCAAAGCACTGGGAGAAGGGAAGCAGGAAACCTGGTTCCAGACCAGGCTCTTCTAATGATTTACTGGGAGACCCTGAGGCTGGTCTTGGTTTTCTCTGAAGTTGGCTTTCAATGACTCCCCACGTCCCTAATTTTAGCCCTCATACTTTAACTGGCAAATTGTATTTTATGAAGTTATTTTGTGTCTTAATTTTCTCAGAAAAGTACACTGTTAAGGTCACTATATAGAAGTAAGTTTAACCATTTAGGGGCTACATAATTCAGACAGAAATGGTTTCTTAGGGTTTCCCATGGCCACAGGGAACACAGGCCCCCTCGGCCGGTCTCTGATGCATGGTGATCCTCTTCCAGGACAGAGGAGCCCCCGGACTGCTTGTGGACAGCCTGCAGACAAGCCTGGGCTGGGGCAGGGGCCTCTGGGCTTGTCTCTAGTGGGTTCCGAGGCCCCAGATATGGTGGTAGGAGCAAGCAGAGAAGGACACAGTACCATCTCCTGGAGGTAGTAGTTCTCGTGTAGCATCTCCACCAGGCTCAAGATGCCCTCTTCCATGATGCAGTTGTCTTCCAACTCCAGGCTAATAATAGTCGTGTTGGACTTTGACCACCACAAGGGAAGGGGGAGAAAGACACACAGAGTTGGTTGGTGATGAAGCCAGTTCCCTGACATTGCCAGATCTTGTCCCCTCTTTTGAACCTCCCAGGCATGTCAGAGGGTATGCAGATCCAGGCTAGGAATTCTGGAGGAATAAATGGGAACAGGCAGTAGCATAGAGGATGCTCCATCCCACTGGGCCTTGCTAGGATACTATGCTTATTCTGGGCCCCTTGACCAGAGAGAGTGCCCTGGGGGAATTTAAAAGAGAGGCAATAAAACCTTTAAATCCCTGAAAAGTAAGAGGTACAAGATTTGGGTGGAACACATTTGAACTCTTTACCTGGGAGAAAAGAGGACTGTTACTCCAAAAGGAAGGAAACTTGATACATTTAATGAGCATATTTAAACAAAGACTTTTGCAAGGAGGTCCTCTGAACCCTTTGTTTCCTTCAGAGGCCTTTATTCTAGTTTAGGCTTCGGTCTTGCCTAGTACTCTTTAAATCAGGAAGCTGCCTCAAGGCTATTTGGAAGGAGCTGGGCTTAAATCTTAAAGTTACATCCAAGCTGGCCTGCAGTTCCCCTGGCAGATAGACAGGGGAACAAGGTTTACACTGCAGTCTGAGGAATTGGGATTAACTCTAACCAGAAGTGTTATTCTCTCCCTCTTTCCAAGAATAGCAAGGTACAGGGAACAGATAACTCTTTGGATTTGGGCATTTGTGAAGCCCACCAAGCAGTGAGAGGGGTGACAAATGTGACGAAGAGTTCCAGTGACTGTTTCTCTCACCAAGAAAAAGGAAAAGGTGATGGTGCAAGCTATTGAAATGCAGGAATAGTTCACCCACTGGCTTAATGGACTGACTGTCTTTTCCTGGTCTCAGCTCTTTGGGGTGGGCAAAATTCACTTGTGCGCAAAGACAAGAGATGGCTAAGGTGACCTCCCAAGTCTTTGCAGCCCCAAAAGTCTAGGTGCTATTCACAGTGTCCAGAAACCTGGGCTGGACTACCACTTGCAGAGTCATAAAGAAGCAGCAGGTTGTTAGTGAAATGGGAGGCTCAGGCCCTAACTCCATCCACATTCATTTCTATTTGTCACCCTCTGTGCAAACTGCTGGGGAAATGACAGTGCACAAAGACAAGCCTTGCTCTCAATGGACCTGCTCTCCACAAGCTCAAGGGCAGGTCCATGGTGGGTAGGGATAGATACAAATAAGCATGAAATACAATCTTTACTCTCAACATGCTTTTTAAAATTTTTTTTAAAGATTTATTTACTTTTATTCATTTTTACCCCCCCCCCCCCCCTTTTTAGCGTCCATTCGCTGGGCAATTTTCTGTGTCTGTTTCCTGCCCTCTCTTCTCATCCTTCTCCTCATATCTTCACCGGGATTCAATCCTGGGAAACTCAAATGTGAGAGAGAGGCGTTCTGCCACTTGTGCCACCTTAGTTCCTGGTTTTTTAGTGCGTCTTGTCTTGGCTTTCCCTTGTGTCACTCTCTTATTAGGTCATAATCTCGATGCGTGGCTTGGCGGGGCCTGGCATGCCCGCACCTGGGGCCTGGTGGCACACCTGCTCGAGGGGCCTGGTGGCCTTCTATATTTTTCTTTATTTTACCAGGAGGTCCCGGGGATCGAACCTAGGTCCTTCCTGGGAAACGGACGCCCAACCATTTGATCCACATCTGCCCCCTTAACATCCTTTTAAACGAAACCAGGGAAACACAAACCCATGGAAAGTTAAATAATGCAAACGGTAAATAAAGGTCCAGCATGCCAGAATGTCACAATGATTGTAGAATGCATGATGCAGAGACTCAGAGAAGAAAAAAACTCCAACAGAAACTACCATCACTAAGAAAAACAAATGATCCAACTGAGACGATCTCCTTGCTCTCCTTTTTGCCTCATGCAACTCAAGGGTTAATGGTGTTTTCCAAACGCTTCATTAATCAATACATCAACCCTCAACATATTTCAAGATGGCTTTGTTCTTTTTCTGCTCATCCTTCCTTTTCCTTCTGCCCTCCTGAAAATAGAATAATCTCTCATTTCACGCAACTTCTTCTTTTATTTTTTTGTATTGTCACGTAACTTCTTTTTTTTTTTTTTTAAAGATTTATTTATTATTT
>PVKH010037986.1:0-11389 GCA_004027955.1 Chaetophractus vellerosus | reverse complement strand
ACAGCTGAACTTGTGGTGGAAGCAGAAGCTAAGCCCGGAGAGAAATGCAGCCCTGGGAACAGAGGAACCCAAAGGCCTGAGCCCTTGCAGACGTCGGCAGCCATCTTGCTCCAACACGTGGACTTTGGTGAGGGAAGAACTTTATGCTTTGTGGCCTGGTAACTGTAAGCTTCTACCCCAAATAAATACCCTTTATAAAGACCGACTGGTCTTTGGTATATTTCAAAAGGCACGCCTGTGGCTGACCAAAACACTAGGTATACCTGGAGCCTTGGGCTACTAAAGTTGAATATATCATTTGACTTCAGTTTACCAGGATAAAAGGAAAATTTTTTAAAAAGTTGACCTGAAGGGTTATTTATTACTAATTCAGTGAAACAAACTTTCCCTTGGCAATGAGAATATTATCTCAGGTATGCTTTTATAAAAGGCTCATAATTCATTTATTAACAAACATTTGTTGAACACCTAAAATTAGTATTAAAAAAATGAATGACAAGATGGAAGTTCTCACACTCTAGCAGGGAAAATAGAATATATATGTTTGTATGTAATCAAATAGAAAAACAATGAGGTCAGGACTATAAAAGGACGAAATTATTAGCTTTTTAAAAAAATAGGCTTTATATTTTAGAGCAGTTTCAGGTTACAAGAAAAACTGTACTGAAAATACAGAAGTGTATACCTCCCCAGCAAAACCCTCTTCTCTTTCCCCTGTTAACATCTTGTGTGTGTGAGTGTGGTACATTTATTTCAATGGATGAACCAATATTGATGCATTATTATTAAGTAAAGACCATAGTTTACATTAGGGTTTAATCTAGTGTTGTGCAATTCTGTGGGTTTTGACAAATGCATAATGTCATATATCCACCAGTACAGTATCATACAGAATGGTTTCAATATCCTAAAAGTACTCTGTGCTCCACCTATTCATCCCTCTCTTCCCATTCAAATCCTCAACAGACACTGATTATTTTGCTGTCTCTATAGTGTCATATAGTTGCAATCATATAGCATATATCTTTTTCAGACTGGCTTCTTTCACTTAGCAATATGCATTTAAGTTTCCTCCAGGTCTTCTCATTGCTTGATAGCTCATTTCTTTTTATTGCTAAATTATACTTTGCTATATGATGTACCACAGTTTGTTTTCCATTCAATTTTGAAATATATATTGGTTGCTTTCAGTTTTTGGCACTTAGGAATCAAGCTGCTGTAAAATTTGTATGCATGATTTTGTAAAGACATAAGTTTTCAACTCATTTGGGTAAATCTTAGGAGTGCAAATTTCAGTAGTTATTGTTGGTGTATCGGAAAGGAATTGACTTTTGTTTAATAATCTTGTATCTTGCTACAGTCTTGGTTATTAGTTCCAGGTGCAGTTTTTGTTCTTTTTTAATTGATCCATTCTTTGGGATTTTTTATAGAGTCCATCACAACAACTGTGAACAGTTTACTTTTTCCTTCCAAATCATTATACTTTTTCTTGTATTACTACATTAGCTAGGTCTTCCAAAGCAATATTGGATAAGAGTGGTTAGAGAGGACATCCTTGTCTTGTTTCTGATCTTAAGGGGAAAGCTTCTAGTTTCTCACTATTAAGTATGATGTTGACTGTAAATTTTTTGTAGATTTTTTTATCAAGTTGAATAAGTTCCCCTTTATTCTTTTTTTAAAACAATTTATTGAAGTATATCATTCATACATGAACATACATAAACTATAAGTGTTCATTAAACATCGTGAACTTAAAAAACAACCATGCATAACATCATACAGGGCTCGCACACATCACCCCACCCCCCCACAAACACTCTGCATTGTTGTGAAACATCGGTTAACAAATCATGAAAGAGCATCATCAAAGCATTACTACCAACTATAGTATGTATCTTCCTCCCCATTCGCTGGGCAACTCTCTCTGTCTGTCTCCTGCCCTCTCTTCTCATCCTTCTCCTCCTCTCTTCACTGGGATTTGATCTTTGGAATCTCTGATGTCGGAGAGAGGTGTCCTACTACCGCCTGTTCCACCTTAGTTCCTGGTTTTTCGGTGCGTCTTGTCTTGGCTCTCCCTTGTGTCACTCTCGTTACGTCATCATCTTGCTGCGTGGCTTACGGGGCCTGATGGTACACCTGTGCACAGGGCATGGTGGTGCACCCACGTGTGGGGCCTGGCTGTACACCTGCGCATGGAGCCTGGAGGTGCAGCCGTGCACGGGGCCTGATGGCGCACCCGCGGATGGGGCCTGGTAGTGCACCCACGCATGGGGCCTGGTAGTGCACCCACGCATGGGGCGTGGTGGCCCACGCACCTTCTATATTTTTCTTTTTTAAATTTTTACTGGGAGGTCCCGGAGATTGAACCCAGGTCTCTCTGTATGGGAGATGGATGCCCAGCTACCCAAGCCACATCCGTCCCCCTGCCATGTCTCTTAAGGTTGACCAAAGATACCGAAAGTTACAGTCTTTTCCCATACAGGATGGTCATATAATAAATCAGGCTTAGTTTATCACCAGCATTCTAAAAACCAGACCTAGGGAGAAAACCTAGGTCTGGGGATACATGCATGGTTTCTAATACAGCGAATGTTTAGCCTACTCTGATTATCACAAAGTCAGGGCAGTGAGAACATTTGCATTCCCCTTTATTCTTAGTTTACTAAGAGGTTTTTTAAAAAAATTTTTCATCATGAACAGGTGTTTGTTTTTATCATATGATTTTTTTGCCTCTATTGATATGATTATATGATTTTTCTTTTTTTAATGTAGTTTTAATTTTTTTAAAGATACATAGATTACATAAATGTTACATAAAAAATATAGGGGATTCCCATATGCCCCACTCCCTCCCACTCCCACATTTTCCCAGATTAACGTCATCTTTCATTAGGGTGGTACATTTGTTACAATTGGTGAGCACATTTTGGAGCATTGCCACTAAGTGTAAATTATACTTTACATTGTAGTTTACATTCTCTCCCACACAATTTTGTAAATTATGACAAGATATATAGTGACTTGTATCTGTCATTGCAGTGTCATTCAGGACAATTCCCAAGTCCTGCCCTTGTACTCGGGGGATTCTTGCTATCCCATTTGAAAATGTGGCAGAGCTCCCCAGGATGGGAATTAGATATTCTTTCAGTTATAGCGTGGCTCTCCACCCACTGTGGCAATGCCCCATGAACACTTGAACACATTTATATGCCTTATAGGTATGCAGCAGGTGAACCTCCTCCCATGCATCCCCCATCCTGACACCCTGTACCAATGGTCCTCCTCTGCCACATTTGTAACCCTGCTGTGATAAAAACTTCTTCAAAAATGAAGCTAAGTAAATAACCAAATACTATTAATAAGAAAATGAAATAATAATGATAGTTTCAAGAATAACTTCTATCACAATACTGAGTAAAAGTAATGACAGTGGGCATCCTTGTCTTGTTCCTGATCTCAGTGGGAAAGCTTTCAGTCTTTCACCATTCATTGCAATGTTAGCTGTGAATTTTTCATATATGCATCTTATGTTGAGAAAATGTCCTTCTATTCCTATCTTTCAGGTGTTTTTATCAAGAAAGGAAGGTATATTTTGTCAAAATGCCTTTTCTGTCTCAATCAAGATGACTATGTGATTTTTCTTCCTTAATTTATTAATTTGGTATATTATGCTGATTTTCTAGTGTTGAACCACCCTTGCATACCTGGGATAAAACTCACTTGATTGTGATGTATAATTTTTTAAATGCACTTTTGGATTCTATTAAGCAAATACGTTGTTGAGGACTTTTCATCTCTATTCATTTGAGAAATTAGATTGTAATTTTTGTTTTTGTAGTATCTTTATCTGGCTTTGGTATTAAATCATCTTTGAATGATTAGTAGAATTCACCAGTGAAGCCATCTGGTCCTGGGCTTTTCATATTTAGAAGGTTTTTGATGACTGTTTCAATCTCTACTTGTGATTGTTTTGTTGAGGTCTTCTATTTCTTCTAGGGTCACTGTGGCTTGTTAATGTGTTTCTAGGAATTTGTTCATTTCATTTATGTTGTCTAGTTTCATGGTATACAGTTGTTCATAGTATCCTCTTATGATCTTTTTTATTTATGTGGGATCAGTAGTAATATCCCCCATTATTTATGATTTCATTTATTTGCAACTTCTCTCTTTTTTGATTTGTCAGACTATCTAAGGGTTTGTTGATTTTGTTGATCTTCTTGAAGAACCAACTTTTGTTTTTTTTGATTTTCTAATTTTTTTTGGTCTACATTTCATTTCTGCTCTAAACTTTGTTATTTTTTCCTTCTGCATTGGGATTAGTTTACTGTTCTTTTTCTCGTTACCCCAGGTGTACAGTTAGGGCTTTGATTTTAGTTCTTTCTTCTTTTTTAATTAAGCATGGCAGGCTATAAATTTCCTTCCCAGCACTGCATTTGCTGCATCCTGTAGGGTTTGATATGTTGTGTTCTCATTTTCATTTGTCTCGAGATATTTACTGATTTCTCTTAATTTCTTCTTTGACTCACTGGTTATTTCAGAGTGTGTTCTTTAATCTCCATATATTAGTGAATTTTCCCTTTTTCTGCCAGTTATTGATGTCCATCTTCATTCCATTATGATCAGAGAAAGTGCTTTGTATAATTTCCATCTTTTAAAATTTATTGGGACCTGTTTTAGTGATCCAGCATATGGTCTGTCTTGGAAGAAGATCCATGGGATACATATCTTGCTCTTTTTGGAAGTAATGTTTTATATATGTCTGTTAGGTTTAGTTAATTTAACATATTTTTCAAGCTCTCTGTTTCTTTATTGGTACTCTTTCCAGATGTTCTATCCAATGATGAGAGTGGGGTATTGAAGCCTCCAACTATTATTGTAGAGACATCTATTTCTCCCTTCAGTTTTGCCAGTGTTTGCCTCATTTTTGGGTGGACACCCAGGTTAGGTTCATAAATATTTATTATTTCTTCTCAGTGAATTGCTCCTTTTGTTAATATATAATGACCTTCTTCATCTCTTGTAACAGTTTTTCATTTAAAATCTGTTTTTTCTGATATTATTGTAGCTACTCCAGCTCTTTCGTTTTACTTATTTTTTGCCCTGAGTATCTTTTTCTAACCTTTTACTTTCAGCCTATTTGTGTCCTTTCATCTACAATGAGTCTCTTGTAGAGAAGCATATAGATGGCTCTTTTTTTTTTAAAATCCATTCTGCTAGTCTGTTTCTTTTAATTAGGGAGTTCAATCTCTTAACCTTGAAGTTATTACTGTAAAGGCATTACTTACTTTGTCCATTTGATTCTTTGGGTTTGTGTTGTCATATCTTACTATTGTCTATTTTTTTTTTACCCTTAAAGTTACCCTTCCTAATAATCTTCACTTCTACACTCTTCTTCAAGCCTCTCTCTCCTGTCTTTCCCTTCAGCCTGTAGCAATCCCTTTATTATCTCTTGTGAATCTTGTCTCTTGGTGGCATATTCTCTCAGTTTTTGTTTATTTGTGAAGACTTTAAACTCACCCTTGTTTTTGAAGGATAGTTTTGCCAGATTTAAAATTCTTGGCTGCGAGTTTTCTCTTTCAGTACCTTAAATATATCTTAACACTGCCTTCTTGCCTTCACAGTTTATGATGAGAAATCAGGATTTATGAACCTGGGACCTCATATATGGGAAGCTGATGCTCAACCACTGAGCCACATTGGCTTCTCTGAGTTGTGTTTTTCATTTGTTTTGCTTGTTTGTTTTTATTTTTTTTCAGGAGGAACTGGGAACTGAACTCGGGACCTCCCATGTGGGAGGTGGGTACTCAACCACCTGAGCCACATCTGCTTCCTCTTTCATTTCTGTTAGCTGTAATTTGTTTCTTCTCTATTTTGTATTTGGTAAACTTGGCTAGAGATTTATTTATGTTATTGATCTTTTCAAAGGATCATCTTCTGGGTTTCATTGACTATTTCCTATGTTTAATTTCATTGATTTCTATTCTAATTTTTGTTATTTCTTTTCTTCTACTTATTTTGAACTCAGTTTGCTCTTCTTTTTTGAGTTTCCTATGGTGACAATTTAGATGATTGATTTTACATCTTTATTCTTTCCTATTATACACATTCAATGCTATAAATTCCCTCTAAACATTGCTTTTGATGCATACCACACATTTTGGTAATTTGCATTTCTATTTTAATATAATTCAAATACTTTTTTAACTTCTCTCAAAACTTCTTCTTTGATCCATGTATTATGTAGGAATGTGTTGTTTAATCTCCAAATATTTTGGGAGTTTTAAACTTTCTGCTATTTATTTCTATTTTAATTCCAATGTAGTTTGATAGCATAATTTGTATGAGTTCAATTTTTCACATTTGTTAAGATATGTTTTATGACTCAGAATGTTGGCTATTTTGGTGAATGTTCCATGTGAACTTGAGAAGAATTCATTCTTTTGTTGTTGGATAAAGTATCTCATAATTGTCAATTACCTTTTGTTGGTTGATGATGCTGTTCAGTTCAACTATATGCTAACTCATTTCCCCTGCTTGGTCTGTTAATTACTCTTAGAGGGGTTTTGAGGTGTCCACCTATACTGGTGGATTTGTCTGTTTTTCCATGTAGTCTGTCAGTTTTGCCTCATGCAGTTTGAAGCTCTGTTGTTAGGTGTGTAGACATTCAGGATTGTTATGCCTTCTTGGAGAATTAGCCCCCCCCCCTTATTATTATATAGTGCTTTTCTTTATCCCTGATAATTTTCCTTCCTCTGAGATCTACTTTGTCTGAAATTAATATAGCTACTCCAGCTTTTTTTCTTTCTTTTAAAGAGGTGCCAGGGATTGAACCTAGGACCTTGTACTTTGAAAGAAGATGCTCAAATACTGAGCTACATCTGCTCCCCAATGAGAGTTGTTTTTTTTTGTTGTTGTTGTTGTTTGTTTCTTTGTTTGTTTTTAGGAGGTACTAGGGATCAAACCCAGGACCTCAAAAATGGGAAGCACGTGCTCAACCATTTGAGCTACATCTGCTCCCCTCCAGCTTTCTTTTGAGTCATGTTAGCATGGTATATATTTCCCCAATTCTTTTAATTTATCTGTTCCTTTATATTTAAAGTTGATTTCTTATAGACAATATATATTTGTGTCTTGTTTTTTATCCACGGTAATAGTCTTTGTCTTTTAATTGATGTATTTGGACCATTCACATTTAAAGTGATTATTGATATAGTTGGATTATCTGCCATATTTGTAACTATTTTCTATTCATTGCCCTTCTTATTTTTTTCATCTTCTACTCTTTTTTTTCTTTTTTTGACTTTGCTGTTTTTTTAAAATTAATTAATTTATTTTTGTAAGTAAAAAGAATTTATTTGGGAAATGGAGGAAAGAGCAGAGCTTGCTGAGAAATGGGAGAGAAGGATGGAAATACACACCAAGATTTGCTGTGGGCTCCCCCAGGCAGAGAGAGGCCTTTGCTGGTTTTATTTGAATATTTTACATGATTCAACTGGCTATCTTCTCTTAACATATCAATTATATTTCTTTAAAAACATGTTTTAGTGGTTGTCCTAGAGTATGCAACAGACATTTATGCTAATCTGAGTCTAATTTCAAATAACAGTATATTGCTTCCTGGGTAGTGTACGTCCCTTATAACAGAGTATTCCAATTCTTCCCTCCTGTCCTTTACAGTGTTGCTGTCATAAATTTCACTTATCCATAAACTATAATCATATAATATATTGTCACCATTAATATTTTGAACTAACTTTTATGTGCTAGATAAGTTAAGAATAAGAAAATTAAAATATTTTATTTCACCTTTATTTATTCCTTCTTGAATGGTATTCCTTTCTTTATATAGTTTAAAGTTTCAGACCTATGTAATTTTCCTTCTCTTTGAGTAACTTCTCTTAGCATTTCTGGCAAGGCTAGAAATGTCAGTAATTTTGAAAAATTCTTGGTCATTATTTCTTCAAATTATCTTCCCTTCTGGTATTTCCAATGTGCATTTGTTACAATTTTTGTAATTGTCTCAGTCTTGGATATGCTGTCCACTTCTACCCCCCTTTTTCTCTTTGCTTTTTAGATTGAGGAGTTTCTATTGACTTATCTTCAAGCTTAGAGGTTTTTTTCCTTGTCTGTGTCCAGTCTACTGATGAGCCTGTCAAAGGCATTCTTCATTTCTGTTATAGTGAAATGAATATATTTATTTACTAAATATAATAAATGCTAAATTTCTAGCATTTATTTTTAAAATTTTATTTTATTTACTTTATTTTTCTTTATTTATCCACCCCCCCCCATTGATTCTCTCGCCTCTCTGCTCTGTTTGTTTACCTTCTCCAGGAGTCACTGGGAACCAAACCTGGGACCTCCCACATGAGAGGCGAGTGCCCAACAGCCTGAGCCACATTCTCTCCCCACGGGCTGTGGTGTCTACTGGCTTGTAGCATCTGCTTGTTGTGGCAGGGGCAGAGTCTAGCTCGTGGCGGGAGGTGGCATCTAAGCTCATTGTAGTGGGAGGCAGTATCTAGATCGTTGCGGTGGGAGGTGGCATCTGCTCGTCTTTTTTTTTAGGTGGCACCAGGACCCGAACCTGGGACCTCCCATGTGATAGGTGGGCACCCAAGGGGTTGATCCACATCCGCTTCCCTCTAGCATTTTTGAATCTTTGTTAAAGTTTCCATCTCTGAATTATGAATTACTAACTTTGAATAAAAGAAAACTTCACACTGGTGGTAAGATGGAAGTTGGGTCTTGAAAAATGAGTAAGTTTTTTTTGCAGGTGGAAATTGTTCCAGTTAGAGGGCATAGTGTTTACAAAGCTGTAGAGCACATTTCTCAGCAGTGGTGATTTTGTACCCCCTTCATTTTTTTTCCTTAATGTCTGGTGACTTTTTTTTTTTAAAACAAGTCAATTTTATTGATACATGTTATTAGAGCATACAGTTCATCCGAAGTATGTAATCAGTGGTATTTGGTATAATCACATAGTTGTGCATTCACTTCAGTCATTACTAGAGCACTTTCATTATTTCAATAATAATAATAAAAAACAGACAAACAAGAAAATTCTTCACCTCTCAATCCCTCCCTGTTTCCCCTGCTGTACATAGCTGCTGATTCTGGCTATTCTTGCACAATTATTTATTTTTTTATAAAGATATATTCACGTCCATATGATCTATCCAAAGTGTTTAATGAACAGCTTTTAGTACCATCACAATGTTGTGCATCACCACCAAAAAAATATTTTAAACAATTTCATTACTCCAAAAAGAAAATCTCCACACCCCTTAGCATTCCTTCCCTAGCCCTACATAACCACTAATCTAATTTTATCTTTATAAATTGATTTATGTTTACATTTTATATAAATGGAATCATACAATATGTAGTACTTTGTGTCTGGTTTTTGTCACATAGCATGATGGTTTTTTTTTGGTATGATATTAGCATTTTGTAGTATTAACATACATTTGTTCAGCTTCAAAGAAAAATGGTCTTATATTAGTAATTTCACCTATATTCATATGTCACATTCAGTTTTACTATGCTGTACAGTTCCATGTTACATCTTTTAACTTTCCTTTTATTAACATGCATGACCTTAGACTTTCCCTTTAAACCACTTTCATACCCACCTAATAGTACTGCTAGTTAGAAACATTATGTTGGCTTTCACCTTTTCTATTCATTTCCAAAGATTAACACACATCCTTTTACCAGTTCTTCACAAGTTTACCCTCATCTTTCCATTCTCTAAACTCGTTCTATTTTCTGGTGACTCATATTCAAATTAGTAACTCCCATGAGAATACACAATATATTTAGTTCATAATGGTATAGTCATACAGTATTTGTCCTTTTGTGTCTGACTTGCTTCACTCAACATAATGTCCTCTAGGTTCATCCATGTTCTCATATACTTCACGACTTATTTCTTCTTATAACTGCATAATATTCCATCGTGTGTATAAACCACAGTGTGTTTATTTATTGGTTGATGGACACCTGGTAATTGTGAATAACACCACTATGAACATCGGTGTGCAGATGTCTGCATGTCACTGCTCTCAGTTCTTCTGGGTATATACCTAGCAATGCTATTGCCAGGTCACATGGCAAGTCTATATTTAACTTCCTTAGGACCTGTCAAACATTCCTCACCAGTGGCTGTGCCATTCTATATTCCTACCAACAGTGAATAAGCATTCCTAACTCTCCACATCCTTTCCAACACTTAAAATTCTCTCTCTTTTAAAATTTTTTATATATACTTTTATTTTTATTTTTAAAGATACTTAGATTACATAAATATTACATAAAAAATGTAGGAGATTCCCATATGCTCTGCTCCCTACCCCTCCCACATTTTCCCACATTAACAACATCCTTCATTAGTGTGGTACATTTGTTAAAATTGATGAACTCATTTTGGAGCATTGTCCCTGGATTGTAGTTTACATTGTAGATTACACTTTCTCCTGCACATTTTTGTAAGATATTACAAGTAATATAATGGCCTGTATCTATCATTACAATGGCATTCAGGACAATTCCTATTTTCCCCCTACTGCCTCCACATCAATGATAAAGTTTCTTCCATACATAGAATCCAGACAGTAGTAGAATATAACAGTTAAGTCTACTCTAGTCCATCATTCATTCCCCAGTCCTGAGAATTCTGGGATGGTGATGCCCACTGCACCTCTAATTGAGAGGGGGCTTAGATCCCATGGGGCAGATGGATGGGACTCTCTTGCTTGCAGTTGCAGACTCAGTTCCTTGAGATGGTCGTTGTCCATCATCATCTCTTTGTTAGTCGTCCTGGGTGAGTCCAATGAGCTGGAGAGTAGGTGTTGCAACTCTGTTGAGATTTAGTGCACAACTGGTATATGGACAGTCCAAAGATTTAAGTCTCTTGGACATACACCTATCAACTCTAGTACTAACTATACGTTCAAATAGAAGGGGCATAAGAGCCATGTTTTGGGAAACCAGAACTGAGTCCAATTCTTTCACACTGTGGAACATAAATTCCAAAATAGGGCCCACTGGCAGTGTGCCACACTCCTGAGCTGTCTGCCCTACCAATCACATCTGGCCGTCTCCAGAGCCCTCAGGAACCCTGCTATTTGAGGCAATGTTTACTTTGGCCGTCAATGAGATCCTGCTGAGATGTGCCTAAGTAACCTCTGGAATGACCTCCAGACTCACTTTGAGGTCTCTTAGCCATATAATCTCATTTGTCCTTACACTCTCCCCCTTTTGGTCAAGGTCTTTTCCCAGTTGCATTGCTATACAGTTTTCTGAATTTTTAATAGTGGCCAGTCAACTAGGTGTGAAATGATATCTCATTGTAGTTTTGATTTGCATTTCCCTAATTGCTGCTGATGTT
>PVKH010037985.1:0-11389 GCA_004027955.1 Chaetophractus vellerosus | reverse complement strand
TTGGTTTAGGGTTGGGCATGTATATCTAGTCAATCTAATTAATGTGAGAGTTAAGAAATTTGATGGTTATGATGGCTATTTGGTGAGTTTGGTATTTGGGAATGGTTTTAGCCATTTTTGTTACTTATAGGGAACCAATGTAGGTAAAAATAACCCAAAAATAAACAGAGGGTGGGAGACACGAGAAAAATCTCAGCCAAATAGAGCCATGATGCTATTGTGATACCTAGAATAAGACTTGCAAGAAGCCTGTTACAACTGAGTTTGGATTAAGACTTCTGTTATTGGAGATCAGATGTAGTCTAACAGATATGTGGCAAGTATCCTTAGGTTTAAAACTATTCATTTTTTAAAATAATCAATTTTATTGGTACATATTAATAAAGCATAAATCTACCCAAAATGTACAATCGATGGTATTTGGTGTAATCACATATTTGTTCATTCTTCACTTCAGTCATTCTTAGAGCACTTTCATTATTCCAATAATAATAATAATAAACAAAAAACAAACAAAACGCATCACCTCTCAATCTCTCTATGCTTCCCCTGCTGTACATAGCTGCTCTTTTTTCCTTCTCTCTAGTATATTTGCATTTATATCTTGTGAAAACAGTCTTATACATGCAATATCACCCACATTCATGTTTAACTTGAGGTTTTACTGCCATACACAGTCCCATGTTACAGTTTTTAGCTTTCCTTCTAGTAATATACATGACCTTAGACTTTCCCTTTCATCCACTATCATACCCATACAATAGCACTGCTAGTTACAAACACTTTGATATGCTTTCAGCATTTCTATTCATTTCAAAAGATATACAAACAACATTTTTACCAATTCTGCACAGATTAAACCTCAGTTTTCCATTCTCTAACCTCATTCTATTTTCTGGTGACCTATATTCTAATTATTAACTCCATGATTTTACACAATATATTTAGTTCATAATAGCATAATCATCCAGTATTTTTCCTTTTGTGTCTGGCTTACTTCACTCAACATAATGTCCTCCAGGTTCATCCATGTTGTTATATGCTTCATGACTTCAAACAAATGGTGCTGGGAGAACTGGATATCCATATCCTAAAGAAAGAAAGAAGACCCCTATCTCATACCATATACAAAAATTAACTCAAAATGGATCAAGGACCTAAAAATAAAAGCAAAAACCATAAAACTCCTAGAAGAAAATATAGGAAAATACCTTCAAGATCTCATGGTAGGCAGTAGTTTCTTAAACCTTAAACCCAAAGCATGGGCAACAAAAGGGAAAATAGATAAATGGGACCTCCTCAAAATTCAACACTTTTGCACCTCAAAGGACTTTGTCAAAAGGGTGAAAAGGCAGCTGACTCAATGGGAAAAAAAAATTTGGCAATCCCATATCCAATAAGGGTTTACTATCTATAATATACAAAGAGATAATACAATTCAAAAATAAAAAGACAAACAACCCAATTAAAAAATGGGCAAAAGACTTGAAAAGACAATTGTCTAAAGAAGAAATACAAATGGCCAAGAAACACTTGAAAAAATGTTCAATATCACTAGCAATTAGGGAAATGGAATTCAAAACAATAATGTGATATCATTTTACACCTATTTGACTGACTGCTATTAAAAAGTCAGAAAAGGGAACCAGCTGTGGCTCAATTGGTAGAGCTCTGGTTTACCACGTGGGAGGTCCCGGGTTCGGTTCCTGGGGCCTCCTTGAGTAGGCAACCCGCCTTGAGCAGGCAAGCCACCGCGATCAGGCAAAAGCTGCCATGACCAGGCAAAAGCAGCCGCGAGCAAGCAAAGCCGCTGCGCAAGCAAAGCTGCGGCACGGTGAGCCAACTCAGCGGGATGCTGCAGCAGGGGGAGACAAATAGACACAGAAGAATGCAAAGAGCAAAATGAACACAGGAAGAAAAAGCAGCGGGGGGGGGGGGATATAAAAAAAATCTTAAAAAAAAAGTCAGAAAACTAAATGTTGGAGAGGAAGTAGAGAAATAGGAATGCTTATTCACTGTTGGTGCAAATTTAGAATGGTACAGCCACTGTGGAGGACTGTTTGGCAGTTCCTCAGGAAGTTGAATGTAGACTTGCCACGTGACCCGGCAATACCATTACTAGGTATATACCCAGAAGAACTGAGAGCAGAGACACAAACACACATCTGCATACCAATGTTCATAGCGACATTATTGATGATTGCCAAAAGTTGGAAACAACCTAGGTGTCCATTAACTGATGAATGGATAAACAAATTGTGTATACACACAATGGAATATTTTGCAGTGGTAAGAAGAAAACTATCATTTTAAATAGCATTTTAATCCAGGAACAAATCATGTTTTACATAATATTAGTGACATTTTCCATAAAAGAAAAATACATTTAAAAAAGTAGCATCAATTACATTTCCGTAGTTAGATACAGATTTTGTTAGAATGTCAAATATATATGATATATACATAGCATAATCATCAGAGGTATGACTGTGGCTATTGGTCATACCAGTAGCTAAAATGTGAATTATGTCAGGAAAAATCTAATTAGAAAGAGTAGATAGACAAATATTTGAAGGACTTGCTTAAGCAGAATTGTGAATCAACCACTTCAATTAAGTATTTCATAAATCTCTAGAATCACTAAATAATAAATTCAATCTACAAAATTCAGTTCAGTATACCATTTATGCATCATCAAAAGTATCCCAAAAGAATAGTTTAAAACCTATAATACATGGATTTTTATTTTGATTAAGCTGTCTTTCCTAATGGATTTTTTTGCATTATTTAATATGTAAGTTTTGTCTTAGCTATGGCCCTTTTTCATATATCTATTTTTAATTTACCCCCAAAAATTTCTTGTAAAGGTTGATTACCTCAGAATGTATAAAGTTATCAGAGAAAATATTTTCCCTAAACTATTTTGTATTTCTGTTTTTGGAGCTCATTGCTTCCACAGAAATAAAATCATGACCATTCCTCACTTTTTAGCAGGTTAGTTTTCCAAACTGTGCAAATACTCAACTCATTAGCTCTTATTTTGAAGAAAGCATAGATTATTCTGAGGAATTTTTCTCTGAAGCATCCTGAAAGCCACCTTTCTAGAGGAGGAGAAGTTTTATACATTCATGAAAATGCTCTTAGTATTATAAAAATGTGTGCTAATCTCTAAGCAAATGCAAATAAGGGAATGGTGGAAAGTAATTGTTAACATTCTTTTCTTTTAATATAATTTTAGAGTCAACCCTCTCCTAATTAAATAGATGAAATCTTGAAATACGCCTGGAAATCTTTCAGAACATTTTTGTCTGTGTTTCTCAATGGATAGCAAATTTTCATAGTGGTCCTACCATAGAGATTTCATGCTTTTTCTCTGGTCAATGTCATGTTCTAAATATTTTATAAAAAGATTTTTCAAAAAGCCATTCAACACTCCAAAACTTTATAATATTCCTAAATAAGGAAGTTGAGAATTGTGTTGTTACCTGTCTAAATGTATATTATTTTCTTTCTTCATGCTGTACATTAATTTAAGTATTATCTTATTCTGATGATTCTCACATTAATTTCCTCAGTCCTGACCTCTTTTCTAAGCTTCATACTCTTGTATGCAATAGAATATTTCACTTCTAATAGGTAGCTCAAATGTAAAATGTATAAAAACAGAAATACTGATTTCTTCTACCATCCCTGAACGTCCCCAATTCTTTCTCATTTCAAGAAAATAGTAGCAATCACCATCTAAAAGACATCTGGAAGATATCTTGGATTATTCTATTTCACCACTCATTTTCAAATTTGTTAACAATTTTTAAAAATATTGAAGATCTGTTCTCTTCTCTCCATTTCTACTATGATCACTTCTATTCAGGGCTACTCCATTTACTGTTAGGACTATTTCACTGGCTTCCTTTACAGAATCATTGCTTACACTCTTGAACTTCTAGAATCTATACTCCATGAAACAATCTTGATTGTTTTTAATTGTGTTAATCAAATTAAATCACTTATCAACCAATTATTAGGGGGGTTTTAAAACTCTGCAGTGACTTAGCATAAAATACTAGGCTCTATGTGACCTGTTCCATGTCTACATTTATAACTTCATTTCCTCCACTTCCCCACGTTTCCACTCTGTTCCAGGCACAAGGGTAAACCTTGTGTTCCTTGACCCACTGAAGGGCTTCCTCTCTTAGGGTCTTTATACTAGTTATTGCTTCTGTCTATGACGCTCTTCCACTTGATTTTTGCTTGGATGGCAACTCTTTGCCATTCAGATCTCAATATTATTTATCTTTTCCAAATCTATTTTCATTCTCTATATAGAAATTATCTTACTCTTATATTCTTACGGCCCAATGCATATTAAACACAGGAAAAAACTAAATAATTTTTTGGGGGATTAGAATTTTCTTGAAACAAGTATCCAATTCAATTTTGACTGAGATAACATCATTTGGTTAGATAAGTATTATTTCAACTCTGAATTACTTGACAAAACTGTGAAAGTATCAAATAGAATGTAGAGTTAAAAATGGGAGCACAAACATTGTTTTAATAATACTGCTTTATGTGGTCATTATGGGAAATTATTGTTCCATTACTGCTACTCCTTCTTAAGTTATTTTGAATTGGCTCCTTGTTCCAAGATATCTTTTAGGTACATTTTAACTTTTTCTTTGGGGGAAAAATCACCCTATGATGATATTCTCATACCATGGATATATGCATAAATCAACTTATCATACAATTTTATTGCAATTGTTCTCATTACAGCCTTGTCTGGAAGATATATTTTTAAAGATACTCAGATTACATAAATGTTACACAAAAATATATGGATTCCCATATGCCCCACTCCCCACACCTCCACACCCTCCCACATAAACAACATCCTTCATTAGTGTGGCACATTTGTTTCAATTGATAAATGCATCCGGGGGCATTACTACTGAGCATGGACCATAGTTCACATTGGAGTCTATACTCTCTCCCACACAGTTCTGCATGTTATGGGACAAAATAAAATGGCCTATATCTGAGGAAGACATTTTAGTTGCATAATTTATTTGTTTATGTTTATAATCCTTCACTTACACTTAAGTGAAGTGAAGGCTGGATTCTTATTTTTCTGCCAGTAGTTAAACATTTTTCAGTAAAGGCATTATACTGTCCTTGCTTAATAATTTTTTCATTGCTTTCATTTCGTTTTACTCTTAAGCAAGGATTAAAATGTGGCAACCTACAAATTTCCATAAGAGCTATCCGTGGGTGTTATGGCAGCCTATATAAAGATAACATTTGACAGAAAGTTTTCTAAGTTCTTGAAGCTTGATGAAGAATTATATATATATATATGTGTGTGTGTGTTTATGTGTAAATAAATGAGTAACAAAACAAATATCTATTTCCATCGTAATAGACATTGTGTGGGGTCTTGTTCTTCTGTTTCAGTTTCTTAAAGAAAAAATTTTATTGAATTTAAACAAACCAGTAGAAAAAAATATATAGCCATTGGAATGTTGGAAATATTGCCCAGTACAGCAAAATCCTTGTGATATAATTAGACTACATTTTTATGATTTCTCGATGTATACTGCCCCACTATTTAAGTGGCTACTTGCTTGATTTTCTTAAGTTTTGAATGTTCAACATAAATTGAACGCTCTAGGGCTTCCTGTTTTTGTGTCTTTACATTAAAATGCATGCAATAAAACAGGGATAATGACAGGAGTGAATGAGCAAAGTGAAAAGTGACGAACAGCTTAATGGTGATTAAAGTATATGCAAATTCTTTTTTGTATTTTAAAAATGTATCAAACACCTTCTCCAAGACTTTTTTCACTTTAATATAACATCAAAAATGATATAATAGTGCAGATTTAGATATTATAGCTTTAGATATTTATTAACTAATATCTACTTGAATTTGGCCCCAAGTTAGTCTGGCTATCTGCTTTATCTTTTTTGACTCTTATATATATATATATGCATATATATTAAACTTTGTTTTCAAAGATGTTTTAGATTACAGAAAAGTTATATCAGAAGTATAAGGGATTCCCACATAACTCCCACTCCCCCTCCCACATCTTCCCCTATTAATAACATCTTACAATTGTGTGGTGCATTTGTTACAATTGATGAGTAAATATTGAAGCATTGCTGCTAACAAAGGTCTATAGTTTAATTTGTGGTTTACACTTAATTCCAATGCCCTAAAAATGCCCTATGTTCCACCTATTATCCCCTCCTCCTCCCTTCAGAACCTCTGGCAACCAGAATCTTTATAACAATGTTACCTATTTTTCCATTACTACAATACTGATAAATTTACTTTGTCCCCATTCTTGTATTACCACCTTTTGTTTGTTCATTCCTCACCCTTGAGCATTTGGGCATGATGATGCTCTCTCTGCCTCAGATTGAGATAGAGCTTAGATCTTATGATACAGATGCGAGGAACTGTATTGCTTGCAGTTGTCGATATTTTATGTCTTTTGGGATGGGGGTTGTCCATCATCATCATTTGGTAGTTTTCCTGGGCAAGCCTGATGATCTTGAGAGTAGATGTTGGCTGCAACTCTTCTGAGATTCAAGGCCCAACTGGCATATGAACAGATTAAAGATTTAAGTATTTGAGACATATAGTTAATAGATATAGTGCTAATTATAGGTTCAAGTAAAAGGGGTAGAAGAACAATGTGTAAGGAAATTATCAATGAGTCTAACTCTGTTGCATTAGGGAAATAGGTCGTAATATATTTAAAGGTAAAGCCCACCGACAGGGTGCTGATTTCAAGGGATTATGTGCTTTGGCCCTTAGTGTCCAGATGGCTCAGAGCCCTCAGGAGCACCCCTATTAGAAGCTTTGCTCACAGTGGCAGCTAGTGAGATCTGCCTAAGAAATTCATAAGTGTAATCTCTAGAATGACTTCCTGACTCATTTTGAAATCTCTTAGCTGTATGAATATAACCACATTTTGCTTATCCATTCATCTGATGATAGACACTTGGGTTGCTTCCAACTTTTATCAATAGTGAATAAAGCTGTTATGAACATTAGTGTGCATATATCAGTTTGTGTCCCTGCTCTCAATTCTTTTGAGTATATACCCAGCAGTGGGATTGCTGGATCATATGGCAATTCTCTAGTTAGTTTCCTGAGGAACTGCCAAACTGTGCTTCACAATGGCTGCACCATTCTACATTCCTGCCAGCAGTAGATGAGTGTTCCCATTCCTCCACATCTTCTCCAACACCTGTAGTTTTCTGTTTTGTTTTGTTTTTAATACTAGCCATCTAATAGGTGTAAGATGGTATCTCATTGCAGTTTTAATTTTCATTTCCCTAATAGCTACTGATGTTGAGCATCTTTTCATGTGCTTTTTAGCCACTTGTATTTCCTCTTTAGAAAAGTGTCTGTTCAAATATCATGACCATTTTAAAAATGGGTTGCTTGTCTTTTTATTTTTGAGATGAAAGATTTCCTTACATATGCTGAATATTAGACCCTTATCAGAAAAGTTGTTCCCAAATATTTTTTTCCCATTGAGCAGGTTTCCTTTTCACTTTCTTGACAAGCACCTTTGAAGCACAAAAGTTTTTAATTTTGAAGAGGTACCATGTATCTATTTTTTCTTTCATTGTTTGCACTTTGGGTGTAAAATTTATGAAAGCATTTCCTACTGCAAGATCTTGTAGATGCTTCCCTACATTATCTTCTAGGAGCTTTATGGTCTTGACTCTTATATTTAGGTCTTTGATCCATCTTGAGTTAGTTTTTGTAAAGGGCATGAGATGGTGATCCTCTCTCATTCTTTTGGTTATGGATATCTAGTTCTCCCAACACCATCTGTTAATGAGGCCATTCTGTCCCAGTTGGTGGGCTTGATGACCTTGTTGAATAACAGTTGGTTGTGTATATATGGGTCTATATTAAAACTTTTAATTAGGTTCCATTGGTAGGTATGTCTATTATTGTGTCAATACCATGCAGTTTTGACCACTGTAGCTTGTAATTTGTTTTAAAGTCAGTTTCTTTTTCAATATGCTTGTGGCTATTTATGTCCCCTTGCCCTTCCAAATAAATTTCATAATTGGCTTTTCTAGTTCAGTGAAAAATGCTGTTGTAATTTTTATGGGGATTGCATTAATCTGCAAATTAATTTAGATAGGATAGATATCTTAATGATATTTAGTCTACCAATTCATGAATATGGAATATTCTTCCATTTGTTTAGGTCTTCTTTAATTTCCTTTAACAATGTTGTGCAGTTTTCTGTGTACAAGTTCTTTACATCCTTAGTTAAGTTTATTTCTAAGTATTTAGTTCTTTTAGTTGCTATTGTAATTGGAATTTTTTTCTTGATTTCCTTATCAGATTGCTCAGTATCAGTGTACAGCAATCCTACTGATTTTTGCATGTTGATCTTATATCCCGCTACATTACTCAACTCATTTATCAGCTCTAGAAGCTTTGTTATAGATTTTTGGGCATTTTCTATGTATAGGATCACGTCATCTGCAATAATGAAAATTTTACTTCTTCCTTTCCAATTTGGTTTCTTTTTCTTGCCTAAGTGTTTGAGCAAGTGCTTCTAATACAATGCTAAATAACAGTGGTGACAGTGGGCATCCTTGTCTTGTAGCTCGCAGAAGGAGAGCCCTTAGCATTTCACCATTGATTATGATGGTAGCTGTGGGTTTTTTATATATACGATTTATCATGTTGAAGAATTTTACTTCTATTTCTATCCTCCAAAGTTTTTTTCTCAAGAAAGGATGCTGTATTTTTTCAGATGCTTTTTCTGCATCAATAGATATAATCATGCAATTTTTTATTTCAAACTTTTAATGTGTAATATGTAAATCACACAGATTAATTTACTTATGTTGAACCATCCTCACATAACAGGGATAATACCCACTTGATCATGGTGTATAATTCATTTGATGTGTAGTTGAGTATGATTAGCAAGTATTTTGTCAAGGATTTTAGCATCTAAGTTCATTAGAGCAATTGGTCTGTAGTTTTCTTTTCTTGTGGCATCTTTATGTGGCTTTGGTATTAGGGTGGTGTTGACATCATAGAATGAGTTAGGTAATGTTCCCACTACTTCTGTTTTTTAGAAGAGTTTAAGCAGGGTTGGTGTTAGTTCTTTACAGAATGATTGGCAGAATTCACCCTGAAAGCCATCTGATTCTGGGCTTTACTTGATTGGGAGGTTTTGACTACTATTTCTATCTCACTACTTTTTGTTTTTCCTCTTCAGAAAAGTGTGTTTGGTTCCTTGTGTTCTTCTATTTCTTCTTTCATCAAAGTATGTTGGTTGTGTCTTTCTTGAAATTTGTCCATTTTATTTAAGTTATTCACGTTGTTGGCATACAGTTTTTCAAATTATCCTATTTATTTCTGTGGGATCAGTGGTTATATCCCTTCTCTCGTTTTTTTTTTTAATCCTGTTTATTTGCACCTTCTTTTTTTTTCTTTGTTAGTCTAGCTAAGGATTTGTCAATTTTATTAATCTTCTCAAAGAACCAGCTTTTGGTTTTGTTAAATTTTTCTAGTGTATTTTTAAATTCTCAATTCATTTAGCTCTGCTCTAATCTTTGTTATTTCCTTCTTTCCATTTGCTCTGGGATTAGTTTGTTGTTCTTTTTCTAGTTTCTATCTCTGTGTAGTTTCATCTTTTCTTTTAGCTCTTTCTTCTTTTTTTAATATAGAAATTTATGGCTGTAAATTTCCCCCTCAGCACTGCTTTACTTTCATTCTATAAGTTTTATCTGTTGTCTTCTCATTTTCATTTGTTTCAAGGTAGTTATTGATTTTTCTTGCAATTTTCTCCTTGACCCACTGGTTATTTAAGAGGGTGTTGTTTAACTTCCATATATTTGCTCCTATTCTCATTCTCTGCTGCCTATTAATTTCCAGCTTCAATCAATTGTGACCAGAGAAATTGCTTTGTATAATTTCAGTCTTTCTAAATGTGTTGAGACTTGCTCTATGACCTAGGATGTGGTCTATTCTGGAGAATGACCCATGCACACTTGAGAAGAATGTATACCTTGCTGTATTTGGGTATAATGTTCTGTAAATGCCTATTAGGTCTAGTTCCTTTAATGTATTACTCCAGGCCTCTGGTTCTTTATTAATCCTTGAATAGTTGTTCCACATTCTGTGCCTCTTCCTGATTTTCAGTTTGTTCATTAGACTGGACCTTGTTTTCCTGTTTCTTAGTATGGTTTGTAATTTCTTGCTGACTTCTAAGCATCTTTTTATCTTGAAGGACTTATTCAGTTGGTTAGCATCTCTTTATACTCTTTGGTTATATTTTGTTTCATGTTAAGGGTCCTCTTTGACACTTGATTCCACTTATTATATATCCTTATAATTGTTTGTGTTCCTCCAAAAATATTAAGACCATCGTAAAGGAAAGAAAGAAGAGAAAAAGAATACAAATAATTTTAAAAAGGGATGGAAATGGAACTATAAAAGAGCCAGGAAAAAAAATAAGTAATAAGAGTGAAAAATCATTAAAAAATACAAAGGAATAAGAATAAAAAAGGTGGAAGAAGAAGAAAAACAAAACAGGAAAAATAAATAAAATAAAATAATAAAAGACTGTAAAGATGAGAAGAAAGAAAAAGAAGACCAAACAAGAGAAGGTGGAATGAAAGAAAAGCAAAGGAAGAGGAGAAAATGAAAGAAATAAAAGAAATAAGGAGAAAAAAGCCTCCCTGTCAGGCCGTTTGCAACCATCTTGGGCTGACAGTGCTCACCAATCACCCTGCGGTCTGCCCTCCACAGATAAGTTAACTAATGTAGAGAAAAAAAAATAAAGAATAAAGAATAAAAATAAATAAATAAACTAAAAAATCAGTCTCAGTTCCCGTTTGTGAGGCTACTTGCTCTGCAGCTCCCCCTCCCCCACAGTTCTGGCTGGGTGCCTGACAACCGGCTGGATGGATCTCTGGCTCCCTTCTCTTCCAGGCCCTTTGGGCACCTGACAGCTTGCAGGCTGCCTCTCCCTGGCCCCATTTCCCTCAGGCCACCCTTTGGGCTTCTGATGGCTCGACAGCTGTCTTTTTCCTGTTTCCCCTCTCTCCCGGGCTGTTGGGCACCTGTCAGCCCACCCCCTCACTGACTCAGTTATTCTTTCTCCCAGGGCGGGTGGGTGTGACAGCCTCCCTGATCAGCTCCCCCCACCCCTCTCCCTGGAGCCACTTCAGTGCCTGCTGGCATCTCTCTTTTTCCAGGACCTGCTGAAATCTCCCTACCTCACTTCCCCTCCTGAGTTGGCTGGGTGCAGGTCCCCACACCTGTTTGCCCCGCAGCTGCCCCACATCTGGAGCCTGCTGGGCACCAGTGTGCTTATCTGTGCCTGGT
>PVKH010037984.1:0-11547 GCA_004027955.1 Chaetophractus vellerosus | reverse complement strand
TTGCCATTCTCAAGGCGGTCTGCCTTCTAGGAGAGGTCCCCGGGAACTGAACCCGGGGCCTCCCATGTGGTATGCCGGTGCCCTATCCACTGGGCTATCGAGCCGGCCCCACTTTATCTTTTCAATCAGATGTCTCCCTTTATAATTTAATCTATCATTCAATTGGTGATTTTGTTTTGTCTACCACATATAGGGCCCGGGGATAGTGGCTGTGGGTCAGATAAAGAAGCTTAGGCCCTAATCCTACTCTCAAACAGTCTAAAATCCTTTTAGGGAAACCAGCTTTCAGAAACAGAGCACGGCTATCTCTATGAAGAATAAAAGGGAGAGTGCCTTAAAATTTCATCTAGTGTGTGCGCACGCACGCACTAGCCTGTGTTGTCAGTAAACTAACGCTGAGGAGATAGCAGATCAGTCCTTTGTTAATTGGTTATAGAAAAGACATTGAAACAAAAGCACTAGAACCGGATCATTATTAGTGCAGGTTTCCAAACTACGACAACCACACCTACACCCACATATCAAAAACAAAACAAACAAAAATCCATATTAAGCAATACCATTTAGAAAATCAGTAATCATAATGAGTTTCCAGAATTAATGGGACTTTCCAAAATGCCTATGGTAATTTTAAGGATTAGCTTGTTAGATGACACAACTTGCTATAAAATTATTAGGTTGAACCACATGAAATTGATGTTTTGGGGTCATAAGAGATTGAATATCAGCACTTTCATATGGTCCTCTTAATTTAAGTGACTTGTGGGCAGAGGCTGTTTGTTTTCACTTGGTACGGCCAGTACCTAGCATGTGGGTCAGCACATAGTAGGTGTTCAATCAGTATTTGTCGAATGAATGTTGAATGTCTGTTAATATATGATATGTGGGGAAAGGTTATGGATATTTTTCTAATAGATACAAAATGTTCTTAATCTTGCAACGCTATAACATTATTGATAAATTATTTGCAAAATTGCCCAGGCGAATCTTGAGTTCTTTAATTATTTTTGGTAATGGCAGAAAGGTACAGAGTGCTAGAGGTGTTAATAGCATTTTGATGAATATAAAAAGGGAAAACGGCCAGAGGCCTCCCCTGTCCCACATTTGAAGCACCTCTTCTCCTGGCACGGATGCGATGGTGCTCGGCCATGTGTGGTTTTGCCTCCACCTATTCGTAATGACTGCTTCTAAGGCTCCTCATAGCATCACCAGCATGGAGGGGCTGCAGACGTCACCAGGCCCAAACCCTCCTTTACAGGTGAGGAGATGGAGGTTCAAGGTGACCGAGTGGCTTGGCCTCAGTGGAAGTCACGTCATAGCACGATGGGAAGCAAGATTCGAGTTCTTGACTCTCAGGTTCGTGCTCTCTCCCTTCTACCACGATTCCAGTGATAATTACAAGGGGTCTCCAGATTATGGTATCAGTGATTACATCTGCCTAGGACAAGGCAGATACAGAAACAAAGCCAATCCAGTATTTTTGTTTAAAAGCCAAAGTAATTCTACTAGTAAAGAGAAGAGATATTACTGCTTCAATAATATTTAGAGGGACTTTCTGTTCCTCTAAATATGTCATTGCCATGGATTTACAGATGAAGTAACTTCTTGAAAGATAGGATTGGAAAGAAAACAAGAGTATGATGATATACAGTTTATGTGTCATTGTTAATGTTACTTAATATATTTTGAATGGTTTTATTAAATTCTCTGATATTTTTGAAATGGTCAAATTGTATGTGTAAACAGATTTTATATTGTCTTTCAAGATCACTTTAACATTCTTGTAATTCAAATTTGCAAATGTCATAGAAACTATTATTTAACATTTTATTTTAAAATGTCCTGCTGCCTTGTTTAAAATACTGTCAGGCAGAATTCCTTTCATATATATATATTTTCTCAGATCTTGCATGTTTGTAGAGTGCAGTTTCAGGGGAATTCCTTTGGTACTCTTCATTGAGTGTCAGCAAAAAATATTATTCTTGGCTTCTGTCCTGATTAACCCAGACATTTTAATGTGTGTTATGATGGGTTATTTGATGGATAGTCACCTGTACCCTGTGATCAACTAAAACTTGGCCACTGGAGGTAAACCTAGGGGCTAAATGTCATAATTCCCCATCTTTTGTTTGATTAATACTTCCTTTCGAGATCTGAAAGGGAAATGTCTGGAAGTGTCCTTCGATGTACAGCCACACTCAGGATGAGAAGGAAGACGTGTCTTTTATGGGGCGAGACATTCACAAAGTTGATCATAACAAGCTCATTCAGGGCAAAGCACTGGACCCCTCCCTTTTTAAAAAGGAAAGAAGAAATAAACACTTCACACACTTAAACGTGTTTTTTCCTAAAATGTTATCAACCTAAATGTCTTTATTTAGATTAAAAAAGAAATAGCATGTGCAAAAGTAAAAGAAAATTCTTAAGCAGTGAATGACAAAGGAATTTTTTTAGAGTGCATGAAGTTATATGCAATAGCTTTAGATTTAGAAATATATTGTTGTAGGATGTCATGTGAAAATATATAATTCTTACTTGCCTTTTACGTTTGAAAAGTAGTTAGAATTTTTGTTATGTCTAGAGTAGCATTTGTGAACAAAGCCATGACATTCTTCAATGCATAGAATTCTTTAAGAACCTTACCTCCTCACTTTTTTGGAGAGCTGGGGGTTGCTTTGAACTCAACTGGTATAATGTGCTTCACTGTATCTGTAAATATAAATATTCAGCAAGAGTCTCAATGATTACACAAAAGGAAATATTACTCCAATTAACTTTATTTAATGTTTTCGGAGGACCTAATAGTGAGCGCCACTTCTCGGTGGTTTAGGTGTACTAACTGAAGAATGGTAACAGAGCACTTGCTTTCCTGGAGTTTGTCATTTAGGGAAAGAGAGAATCAGTGGGCAAGTCAGTCAGTCCACACGTAACTTACAACTTGTGACCCATTCTCTGAGTAAGCAAAGGAGAATCTACCTTGCTGAGAGGTGACGTTTAAGGAGAGACCAGAAGATGATAGAAGAGAGAAGAAGAGTGGTCCAGCTAAAGTGAATAGCAGGTGTAAAGACCTGAAGCAGAAAACAATGTGATTAATTCATGAAACCAAAGGAGGCCAGGGGAGTGGAGCAGAGTGGGTGAGGAGGAGAGTGGAGTGAGATGGGTGTGAGAAGTAGCAGCTCATAGCCAGGGTAAGATGTTTGTATCATATACAGATTGCGGTAAGGCCCAAGAAACTGGAAGTAGCCATTACCTGTGCAGGTGGGAGAGGACTAGGCAGATAGAAGCAAGGATGGGATAGGGAGGCTTATCTTTTAATTTATTTTGAAATATTTGAATACTTACCTATTAGTCGTTTTACATTTTTAAAATTCTAATGGGATTTACAGTTTTAAGCAGGCTGCATCTTAACAGGAGGCTTTTAAAAGATTACTTTGGTATCTGGAAAATAGATTGGATGGGATAAGATTAGAAGCAGAATATTGCTGTCACTTCAAGGTAAGTGACTGAAGTGATGGCAATGGATTGAAGAAGAGTGAAAGGATTTATGATTTATTTGGGTGGGAGGAAGGAAGGCTAAGAATTATTAATAGGATGTTAACGGTAAGAGATGGGGAGGGAAACTGAAGTAATCGTTTGACCAATGGAGCAGTTGTCCCATTCAGGATGTAGAATAACAGCAGAGAAATCGGTTTGGGAAGGATAAACAGAATTTTTGTTTATACATGGTAAACTGGATGTATCTGTGAGAACCCAAAGAGGTGCTATCAAGTCAGCAGTTGGATATATGAGTTTCAATCCAAGGAAGAGGTATGGGTTGGAGACAGGAATTTGGGAGTCATCCACTTATATATAATATTTAAAGCTTTGAGAGTAGATGGGATCATTTAGGGAGAGAGCAAGGAGGAGGAGAAGACAACGGACTGGGGTTTTCTTCTCCTTTTCCTTCCACTGCCCGTTTCAAATCTAAACTTGAAATTTTTGCCCGCTGGGCTGGCATTGCTTTTGCCATGGCCCTCAGCGATGGTGATGTGCAAAAGCAGATTAAGCTCATGATGGTTTTCATTGAACAAGAAGCTAATGAGAAAGCAGAAGAAATAGATGCAAGGGCAGCAGAAGAGTTCAACATTGAGAAAGGTCATCTTGTGCAAACCCAAGACCGAAGATTATGGAATACTATGAAAAGAAAGAAAAGCAGATTGAGCAGCAAAAGAAAATTCTGATGTCTAGTGATGAATCAAGCAAGGCTTAAAGTCCTCAGAGCCAGAGATGACCTCATCACAGACCTACTAAATGAAGCAATCAGAGGTTCAGAAAGGTGGAAAAAGCTACAACCAGGTGCTAAGTGCTGCTGGATGGACTGGTCCAACAGGGTTTGTACCAGTTGCTGGAGCCTTGAATTTATTGCAGTAAAAAGGATTTCCCTCTGGCAAAGGCTGTAGTGCAAAAAGCAATTCCTATGTACAAAATTGCCTCCAAAAAAGATGCTGATGTCCAAATTGATCAGGAGGCCTCCCTGCCTGAGGGTATAACTGGTGGTGTTGAGATCTGTAGTGGAGATCGTACAATACATGTTTCCAATACCCTAGAAAGCCGGCTGGATCTCATAGACTAGCAGGTGATGTCAGAAGTACTGGGAGCCTTGTTTGATGCAAATGCCAACAAGAAGTTTTTGGACTGAGCCTTTGGTAGGTGAAATTCATTCCATTCTTCTACAGCTATGATATGGAAGTATCTGATATTTGAAGAACCAAGAATATCTATGTAACTGCCTCTTTGCTGTTCTAATATTGTTCTGTACTTATCAGTGGAATACCCTTCTGTAACTAATGCCCCTGGTCTAATTGTTAACAGTGGGAGGAGGTTTCACTTAAAATGATCGGGAGCCCGGCTCTAGTTCACTTAAAAGTAATACAACTCTCAGTTGATCCTGCAGCGTAAAGGAATCGGATGGTGGTTGCGTGAACTTCCCCAAGTCTTCCGCTTTTCCTAGCTCTTGTCATCTTGTCTAGTGAGCAACATGTCTGGTGTTCGTCTTTAAGCCTAAAATGCATGTGGGGCATGCATTCCTTCCAGCTGTAGTAGTTTCACTGTTACCTTTTGGGCCTAGACGTTTTCTTTATCTGTAAATGCTATTTAAAATCTAAGCCATGAAAAAGCTTTGTTTATTAAAACAAAAGGTTTATGTGGGGAAAAAAAGAAGGCAAAGGAGTGAGCCCTTAGCCTTGTCCATATTTTGAGGTTAAGAGAGAAGGAGGAATCCAAAAGGAAGACAAGGACAGCCAGAGCAAATAGGAGGAAAATCAGGATGGGACCATGAGGTATCTCAGAAGCCAAGAATATTTCAGGGATGGGGATCTAGGAGACTCTAATTCTCATCTGGATTCTTCCAATTCCTGTTTCTATTTGGGATAAGTCACCTAATTTCTTGCAATTTTCTAATTTTCATCTATGAAATGGGACTAATTTGTCACAGGCTTGAGATGATCAACATTGCAACTATCAATAGAATTAATGTTTCCATGGTACATATTAATCTATAAAATGCTATACTTTACAGTATTCTACTGTGATTATGGAAAGGCAGATGTTAGTAGGCACTTATTACCTTGATAATGCTTCATTTAAAAAACCTGTGCATTAGTGGCATCCATGAAATTTAAATCAGAAGTAGGTTACCAAGTAATATTGAATTAATATATTTACTTGAATGCAGGGGTAGCAATTTAACTAGGTGTCTTATAAAAGAAAAAGTCTTTAACCAAAATGGATTATAGTGTTTGAAATAAAAATGCATTTTTTCTATATTATCTTTTTTTTAACAACTAATGCATGCTTGGTATAGAGACATCCCCAATAACTATGGTTGTTATGGGGTTAAAATGCTGAGTTAAAGCCATTGAGGGGGAAAAAAAAAAACCTTTAGACAACTTTGTTAAAACAAGAACAAAGAGCCCATGGAAAGCACCAGGTGTGACATGGAAAAGATAAGGAACAAACTCTTCTGTGTACATATCACTCTAAGATTATTTAGTGACTCGAAAGATGACCTCCACCAAAAGGTGTGGCATGAAAGTGAGCATGAAACAGAACACTAATCATATATTTCAGCAACTCTGATTTCCAGCGGGCTGGGCTTTGGTGCTGACAGTCAACGTGTCCATTGTAACGACGGGTTTATTTCTTGCATAAGTTTACCATTATCCTGGAGGCCCTGGTTACTGGCAAGGCACCCTCTGCCTGCTGCCCTCTGTGCTCGCTCGTTCTCTCCCTCTCTCTCTCTCCTCCTTCCTCTCTCCTCCCACTGTGGAACTCAGATATCAGGTCTCAGACTTCTGGAGTGCTTTGGGCTCTCTTGCCTCGTGAATTTTTGCCAGCCCCCACAATTAGGTAATCATTTATTAGTCCTTGCCTTGTAATTGAGATGCAGGTTATAATTCCCCTTGGCTTTCGGGATGTCTTGTTGCACCTACCTTTTCCACCTCCCTCTATCATGAGATTAAAGCATTAAGTGAACTCAAGTAATGTAATAAAATCTGGAATTAATTAACTGCACCGAAGATGATTATATTATGAATTAAGTAGCTCCTTCTCAGAGTGCACTGTTAACTACCACAATAAATAAACGTATAAAAATGCAGTTTTCAGGGGGTTTAATTTTCAAAAGAGCCTCACTAATTCTATTAATATTTATTGAGCCCTATCAGTACCTTTTGTATCAACCTCATTCATTCTGATTATAAATGTCCTTCCTTTCACAGTAATGTAAATTTACTGCTGCCAGGCCAAAGAAATCTTAAGCCCCGGCCATAGGATCTCATTGTAATAAATGTTTATTGAGCATCAGCTATCGACCAGGAACCTTCACACAGTGCCTGGCACATAGCAGGGACTCAGTCGTGCTTCAAGAAAGAATTTGACTATGAAGAGATATATCTACTTACATAAACTAATGCTAAAATAATATTTAAAGAGCCAAAATAGAGGAAAGCACAAAGTGATACAGGAGCAGGAAAAAAAAGGACACTGAAGTTATGTTTATAATGAGCCAAATAATTAAGGATGTTCTTAATTCTCTTATAACTAACACCATAGTAAAAAAAAAAGTTTTCATGGTTATCTGAATATTTAGGGGATTCAGTATAGTAATGGGGGATTCTCTATATTCTATGATGTTGCATCAGGTATCCTGCTTTTTTGTCCTCTGTGTAGCTCAGTAATACTTATGGTTAGAATATAAGGGACATTTTTTACTTCTGATTATCCCAGCAGCGTATACATGTGGCCTAGAGTACAAGGATGGCATGTTTCCTCACCATTAGTTAACATTAAGTCATTTATTTTTAATTTGCATTTTCATAAATTTCATTACTTGTCAATTGGCTCCATCCAGGAGCCAATAAGGTTGGAAGACCAGGAGCTAAGGATACAGTAAAACATTTTAGGCAAGTTGTTTTGGCTGTCTTATACTTATGTGAACAAAAGACAAAGTAAGTCAGTACTAAAATTTATTTTTTCTAGAGTTTAATTAATGTATTTAAATAGCTTAACATGGAATATTATTTTAAAACATCATGGATGCTACTAAAGGCACAACTATATTCACTGTTATAAGTATTTGCTGAGCCAAATACTATGCTGGTTATTTGATTCAATGGATTCATTGGGCGTGGGTGAACTGGCAAGTTCCTTGTAAACATATCTCTCATGTATGGATGGTGATATGAAATTGACCAGACATGAAAGCGATTTCTCTGCTTTGTAGTCACTTGGATTTAATATTCATAAATTTTTAAAATTGCCTCTATTTCTTGCGGCTGTTCATAGGAGTCCTCTTTAGATAGCTAGTTGTGTCTGCTTGTACTGTTTAGAAGCTCATCCTTTTCTCCCTGAAAATGGAGTTTATTTGGCATTTGCTCAATATAACCAAGAGGAGGGAGAGGGAAAACAAAAAAAAAAACACAAAAAACAAAACCAAAAAAAAAATCATATAGTGAATTGGGAACAGTGAGGAAAAATGGCAGAGAGAGGAGCTTAATGCTTCCAATTCATTGGATTTATGTCTTTGGAAACAGGACTTGACTCTTTGATTATTTGAAAAAAAAAAAGGGGGGTTAGAAAATAATCAGGATTGTAGACTCCCAGCCTGCTGGCTGCTTTTGGCCAAAAACAGTGTTCAGAATAAAGAAAAAAAAGAAAGAAGGAAGGGAGGGAGGAGGGGGGAGGGAGAAATTGAGTTTGAATGCCTTAAGCTGGCCATGTGTTTCTAGTTCCACACAGACCTCACCACTCCCTACTATCTTACACCTGACTCTGCACACATATATGCTCCTTGCTCTGCCACCAATGTCCCGGAGTTTACAACACCTGGTTTTGGATGACCTCTTATGTGTCTTCTGTCTCTGGTGTTTTTTGATTCTCTAGGCCAGGCATGAAGTGAGCACTTAGTAAACCTAGGTGGAATAAATGAATCAATAGTAGTAGGAAACAGACCTATATATATCTAAACTTGTTTTAAGTCTGTTTAGCCATGCATTCCATGAGTGTAATTTTCAGAAAACGTTTTCAACGTGTGTCATCGTTTGGATGGCAAGAAATGGCAAGGAACTTTCTCGTTCTCTGGGAAGGAGGAAAGTCAAATTTTTGACGACACTACAGATTATTGGCTTGTAATTTGTTGCATATATGAAAATGGTTTCATTTTTAATCTTTTGACTGGAAATCCAAATCCTCTCTTACCTATATGATAAATGTGCAGTTATTCATGTGTTCAACAATTCAGCTTTTTAATTTAACCCCCTCTTCCCCACCATCTCCTCACTAGAACAAGTTATATATCAAGCTGAATAGTTAAATAAATTGATCAAATAGTGCTGTTTAGGCGCCTTTCTTGGGTGATCATTGTCTTGGTAAGGAAAAATTTGTATAAGAGTAGTTGAGGGGAGCGGAAAAAGCTCAAGCGGTTGAACGCTGAGTTTGATCCCCAGTACCTCCTAAAAAACAAACAAACAAATGAAAAAACCAACTCTCATTGGGGAGCAGATGTAGCTCAGTGGTTGAATGCCTATGCCCCAAGTATGAGGTTCTGGATTCAATCCCTGGTCCCTCCTTAAAAAAAAGAATAGTTGAGTATGTGCCACTTCTGCTTAAATAGGAAGCATTAAGGATATGGAAATAATCTGAAGAAGCCCCCTTATGGCGTTCAGTGTTTGGTTCTGTTTAAAATTTAAAAACAAAGTCTTTTTAGGCCAGTTCAATAGAATTTTGGTTGTGAGTCTAAAATATTGCATTTTGTAATTAATATTTTTCCACAACTTTCCATTGCTCAAAAATATTTGTTTCCTTATTCACTTTTTCAATAATCATTTGCTGAGTACTCATAATATGCTAACTGGACGCATTCATCAGACTTACTTTTCCTTCCGTTTAACAAAACAGCAAATGAAACCATTCAAGCAAATAGGGTAGAACGTGTGAAAGAAACTGGGCAATCGTACAGCAGTTGGTAGAGCAGCAGGGGTATTGCTGGCCGCTAAGCTTTGCCTTGAGCCTAGATTAACGGTCTGTGGGGGCTCAACCTTGGAGCACTGATTGTCTTCTGTTATCGAACCTGGTGCAGCAGTTCAAACAGTCTTGATGCTGCATGGCTTTGTTTCTTCCTCTTCTCTTACCTGCCTTGAAGCCACAGATAGAGAGTCTAGATGTGCGAGTTCAGCAAGTATTACCTGTGTGTCTAGTCCCTGCCTAGCTCGGATGATGTTTAACAAGGCATGTGTAACTGCCCCCGTATTCCAAGTCCTAAACAGAGTATTTTATAGCCCTCTCTGACATCTAGATAGGCATGTGGTCACTAAAAAAGCCTGTCTCACATCTCCTAGAATAACCACATTCTTCTAAACATCATCCGGGTATTTTAACAAGCTGTACTGATGGCGGTTCTAAGGCCCCTCTCCTTTGTGTTGCTCCCATCATATCGATTTATTCTCAAAGGAAACTGATGCAAAAGGATCCTGTTTTTGGGGTTTCTATATTTCACAGAATAGGTAGGCAATACATGAAAGATTAGTTCATAAGTTTCACCTTGGCATCATTATTAATAATATAATTCCTATACACACACTCTATTTGATTAATCTGAGTCTAAACTGTCTCAAAATTAGTGTATCTTTTAAATATCAGAAGCATCTTAACTCTTGGTAATTATATTCTGTTGGTTTTTCTAGAGAAATGGGGAAGAATTTAATTTAAAATATGAATAATGTTCACACCTGCAAACCATTATTCTGCCTCCTTAAATTTCAGGGTCTCATTCACATCATCTTACATTTCATTGCTTTGTTTGCGCATGGTGCTGAAAAAGTAAAATCATAGGACGTGCCACTGTTGTTGATTCTAAGTGAAAAACCATAGGCTATCAACACTGCTATTGCTTGTTTTCTTCTGTATTATGATAGAAAAAATAAAAGACATATTTTTTCCCGACTTCCTCAAGAGTGGATTGGATGGCATCTTGCTTCATGTGATACGGATCATATATTTTACTTCTATTCAGGGCTCTGTATTCCTGTAATCACTTAGTCAACTTTAAGAGGGAGAGAAAAATGTTTTGATTGAAGGAAAAATCATTTCTTCAGCTTGGGCATAATCTAGTCAGACACTCACTTTGTGCATCTGTTTCAGTTTCAGAAAATAATCATAACATTGTGTAAGATGATGATGAGGTATGTTATTATCTAATGGAATCACACTAATGTTTAATTAAGTCCACATTAATCAACATGGCAGCATGTTTACCAACAAGAGCTGTGGTCAAGTTTTGAATATTGAATCCACAGAATAGTTGAAAAATGGGAGGTAAGAAAGTTGGTATTTCAAGTCAATTTATTAACTAGCAACAGCAAAAGAAATGGAAATAAATGTTTATGACTTAGTTTGGGGCCACTTATTTAGCAAGGCCTCATCAGATCATAATATAACCCAACAAGGTGTTGGAGTGGCTAAAAAAAAGCTACTAGAACCCCAGGCTCTAGTATAGACATACAGCGACCTGATTTAACAGGGGGAATGGTTAGCTCTGTCATTCACTGTTCTGGCTACAGCCTGTTTGGCGTATTGTGTTCATTTGGGGGCACTATGTTTTAAGAGAGAGATTCATGAACAGATAATTTCCAAAGAAAGGACACCAAGATAGCTAGAGGTGAGGAGATCCTATCATGAATCGAAGGACCTAGGGATACTTTGAGGAGAGAGGGCTTAGAAGGAGTGTGGGCACTAGCTTCAGATATTTAAAGGGATGTCATACAGTAGCATGGGTAGACTTATTTTTCAAGAAAGGATATCATTTAAGAGCTCCTCCTCATTCTAAGATTCAAAGGCTTCTTCTAGCCAAGCATGTAAATTTTGGTTATTTGGCATAAATGACAGCACATTTTCTTATGAGGGCAAAAACGTAATGTTTAGTAGTTTGCATTCTCTCTATTAATAGGGTCAAATGTGTAATTATGACAGTAGACCAGGCAGCTCTTAAACAAAGGTTATGACTTCATGGCA
>PVKH010037983.1:0-11388 GCA_004027955.1 Chaetophractus vellerosus | reverse complement strand
TTAAGTAAACTTTGTCTGATAATAACACATCTAATTTATCTCTCCTTTGGTTAACATTTTCTTTCTTTCTTTTTTTTTTGTTACATATCTCCCCCCTTTTCTGCTTGCTCTTGCTGTGTGTTCTATTTCTGCTTTTTTGTCTCCCCCTGTTGTGGCGACGTGCCGAGTCGGCCCCCCGCGTAGGCGGCCTGCCCCGCTCGTGGGCGGCTATGTTCCGTTTCGCAAGCAGCTCGGCTCCATTTTTTTTTGCGGGCGGCTTGGCTCCATTTTGCGGGCAATTTGCCCTGCCCCTGGCGGCTTTGCCCTGCCCCTGGTGGCTTTTTTGCCCTGCCCACGGCAGCTTGCCCCCTCAAGGCGGTCTGCCCGCCTGGAGAGGTCTCCGGGAACCGAACCTGGGGCCTCCCATGTGGTATACCGGCACCCTATCCACTGGGCTACAGCCGGTCCTGGTTAACATTTTCTTGGTACATATTTTCCACCTCTTTTACTTTCAGATTTTCTATATTGTCATGTTTTAAATACAGAATCTAGTTGTACTAAACATTTTGCCTGACAACCTCTGTCTTTTAACTGTAACATTTAATCCACTTACATTTATTGCAAATACATTTGTATATACATCTTGTAACACAGTATTTCTATTCATCCTATTGCTTCTATTCCTATTTTTCTCTTCTATTTTGCCTTCCTTTGGATTGATTTGTTACTTTTTGGATGCTATTTTTTCTTCTCTACCAGTTTGGAAGTGGTAAATGATATTTCTATTCCTTTGTGACCTTAGTAATTACCACAGGCAATATTTACCCAATTTCTAACAAGATAGGTATACTTTATTTTATGGTGCTTCACTTTATTGTGCTTCACAGATACTGCATTTTTTGCAAATTGAAGGTTTGTGGCAACCTGTGTTGAACAAGTCTATTGGCACTAATTTTCCACCAGAATATGTTCACTTCATGTCTCTGTGTCACATTTTAATTAAGGTATGTACATGTTTTTTAGATATAATGCTATTGTTCTTACAATACGATAGTATAGTATAAACATAACTTTTAAATATATTGGGAAAACCAAAAAAGTTTGTGGGACTCACTTTATTGTGATATTTGTTTAATTGTGGGGGTCTGGAAATGAGCCCACAATATCTCCAAGGTATACCTATTCAAGGATCTTGGTATACTTTAAGTTCATTTATGTCCATCCAATTAATTTTGATATTTGTTTTTTTTTTAGGTACCTAGGGCTCGGGAATGAACCCAGGATCTCATATGTGGGAAGCTGGTGCTCAACCACTAAGCCACATTGGCTTCCCTGAGTTAGTTTTTTCATTTGTTTTGCTTGTTGTTCATTTTTATTTTTTTCAGGAGGCACTGGGAGCCGAACCCAGGACCTCCCATGTGGAAGGCAGGGTGTCAACTGCTCGGGCCACATCCACTTCCCAATTTTGATAGATATTTTAATCTAACTTTTTCTCTGTAAAACCCATGCTATTTTTTTTTAACTTTTGTTCTATGCAATGTTTATTCAAATTTTTCCCTCTTAGACCATCCATCTAGGTTACAACTAGTCTGCTGAAGTGCATTCTTTAGGATTTCCTTTATTTTGGAGTCTGCTGTTAACACTCTTAGTTTTAGTTTGAAACATCCTCAATTCACTTTTATTCTTGAGGGATGTTTTCACTTTGAAGAGATTTTAAATTTGATGGTTACTTTATTTCAAGACATTGAACATTGAAATAAATTACTTTATTTCAAGACATTGAACACTGAACATTGGACATTAATATGCTCAATGTCTTCTGCTTTTTTTTTGTTGCTGATGAGAATTTACTGTGCTATGTCTTGGTGTAGATTTCTTTTAATTTACCCTGTTTGAAATGTGTTGGGATTTTTGAATCTGTAGGTTGGTGTTGTCCACTAGACTGGAACAATTTTCAGCCTTTATCATTTCAGATATTGCCTCTGTTCCATTGTAGACCATTTTACATACTCCTTCATGTCTTTTAGGCACTATTTCACATTTCCCATCTCTTTATCTCTATGTACATTATTCTGGATAAGTTTATCTGATCTACATTCAATTTTACTAATTCCCTCTTCAGATGTCTCTGAATTTTAGAATATTGAATCTTAAATTTCAATATTATATTTTCCAATTGCAGGAGTTCTATTTTTAAATCTGCTTGGTCATTCTTGATAGTTTCTTATTCATTGACCATGTTTTTTTAGGCTTATTTCTGATAACTTTAAACATATAAACATAGTTATTTTATATTTTATAATGTAAAATTGTACTTTACATTAGTGGTAATTTCATTATCTAAAATCTTGTGGGTCTGTTTATGCTTTCTTGGGTATTTTTCTGATTGTTTTTCTGATGCCTTTTTTCTCTATGGATTTAGTTAATTTTTAATTTTAATTTTACAGTGGGCTGCTCATTATACTCGGATATTATTTGTGAAAATTCTTTGTGGTCTGGAATATAGGTAGGTTTCTCCAAAAGAGATATGCATTTACCTCTGCTGGGTGTTTTGGGCTATTACCAATCTGTGATCATTCTAAATTAAATTCTCTGTTTGAGGTTTTAAGAAGCACTCAGGCAGTGTGAATATAGGCTATAAATTAGGTGATTGTTAGACTAGATTGTGTTTCCAAATTCTCAGGGGTGATTTTTCCTTCCTCATCTGCTCAGTACCGAAGTTCAAGATAGGCAAACTTTTTTCACTCTCCAGTGTGGGTGTGTGTCTGCATGTGTTTACAGGGTATAGTATTTGGGCAGTCTGGATTTATGGTGGGAGTATCTTTAATGAGACTACTCATCTTGGCCATGAAAAGCAAAACACAATTTCACTCTGTGGGTTAAATGTTCTCAAGCTAGCTGCAGCAGTTTTTATATCTTTCTGGGTTCCTATCTATATTCAGCATTTAGTTTAAGAATTCCTTATAGTCTCACCAGCTCATTGCTAGATTATTTAAAAACTTAATACAGAAGTTTTGGTTATATTTGATGAACGGTCAATCCAGATACCTAGCCTACCACACTGCTGAAATGGAAGTCTATTTGTATGTTCAAGAAAGATAGGTAAGCCTACTAAAGAAATTGTCTTTGTATACATGAGGTAAATATAGTATACTTGAGATAATATGGTAATTTCAAATATATTCTGAATTGTATTTACTTGATATAAACAGATGATATATACATTTTCTACTTTTAGATTACTAATTTAAAATTGTATGAGTACAAAATATTTAATTAAGAAAATATAACGTTTCCTATAACATGTTCTTCCATACTTACTGTGTAATCTTTCATTGAGACGATTAAGGGACTGTAGGATCTTCTGTTCTTCAGCGGATAGCATACAGATGTTGAGTTGCTGGATCTTATTTAAACTCAGATTTGATTTCTGTGGCTGCTTATTATTCATAACAGCTAGAATTTCATCTTCCGGTACTGAAGATTTCACTAGGTTTTCAGCCATCAAAAACTCAGAAGTACTATCTGAAACTACAGAAACTTTATATTAATGATTCTTTAATCCTTTTCTACCTGAGATCAGTCCTTAAACATACTGATCTGATGTATGTATTCATTTTTCAAACAGAAATCAAGTGAATCTTCTGTTATTTTGACTTTTCTTTATCAGGATCCTATATATCTGGCACTTTTTATCCCTAATTAAAAAAAGAAAAAGATATTCAAAAAATGGCACTGAGGTCATAAAATCTCCTAGAGTGCTACCTGAATGAAAGAAAAACTACATTATGTTTAGATTATTTTTGTGTTGTGTTTTGTTATCATTGGTGGTACAAATGGGATGAAGTAGATTATATTTATAGTAACAATAAAATTAATTATAAATAAATTAGTAAGAGGAAAGGAACTTAAGGGTTAGAAATTAGATGATCAACTGAACAGAACTGACAATCTAGAAACAGACCCAATTAGATATAAGTACTAGCTATACAATCAAAGAAGCATTAAAGACCTGGGAGAGGGGAAAGATGACTCAATAAATTTAGTTTATAAAATAATCCATTTGGAGTTTCATTTCACACCATCCACTTAAACAGTTTCCAAAGAAATTAAAGATTTAAATTTAAAGAATTACATTACTAAAACAATTTAGAGGAAAAAGAAATAAACATTTATTAAATTTCTGGATTGGAAAGAGCCTTTTGAGGTTAAAATTAATAGAGAAATCACAAAGGAAAGACAACACACACACACACACCACATGTATGGCCAGTCTTTCCTTACTAAACTTTAAATTTCTGAAGGACAAGACTTTTGTATGTTTTACTCATAATTGTATATTCACTATCTAGTTCCAGCAAGAAAACTAAGTATCAGTAGTGCTTTACTGTATGAACAAATAAGTTACACTTGTAAAATATAAGGATTAGAATCCTTGTTATTTAAAGAATTCACAGAAATAAAAAGAATATGAATAGACAATACACCAAATATATATATATACATACTAAAAGTAAACATATTAACAAATACAAAAAACTAATAAAATAGCATTTCTTTGCCTATCATATAAGCAAACATTAAAAGCAATTCTATCTCAAGTTGGCATATACCATAAGAATTTTGAATGTAAATACTTTTCAGAAAAATATTTCAGCAATATGTATGAAAAGTCCAGTTTCCTTTAATCCAGTATTTATTTAATTCACAGATTTTCATTCATAAATATTTATTAGATGCCAATTACATGCCAGATACTGTTATTTAGTTCTAGGAAACCCTCCTAAAGAAATAGTTGAAAAGTTAGAAAAAAATCCTGTAGAAAGATGTTGAGTATATTATTCTAAACAAATTCATTCATTCATTCAAAATGCATAAAGAGAAACTGGCAACAGCCTAAATGTGCAGGAGCAGGAAGAGTTTCAGATCGCAGAGGAAGACGTTTAAACTAAAATGTACCTTCTTCAATATTAGAAGTACCTCTTGTAGTTTGTTTTGGCTCACTTGAACTTAGCTGGACACTTTGTTCCAAATTCTATAAAAAGAGAACAGTTAATCAGACCATAATTTCATATTTAAAACTCATGATATATATCCTGACTTTAAAAAAAATTTAATTGAACTATATATATTTTTGGCTGTCATTGTTCATGTTTCTAATTTTTTGGGGGAAGCAGAAGTCAAGAATTCCTGGAATTCCTTTCAATGGTACCTGAATATTTAAAAAATATTTTATGTATATTTTGAAAATTTTTAAGGTTGTGGTGTCTTGGATATTTGGAAGAGGGAGAGTAAGCTGGGTGGCAATCAAAAGTGCTAATTAAAGGAAAGATAAAAAATTACCTTAAGGTTTAAAACCTAGTTAGTTTATCATTGTAAGGGTAAATCATAACTACTAGCCAAAAGCCTCTGACTGTGGCTGATGACAAGGACAGGTTAGTATCTTAGATGATGACAAGGTCTTAAAACAGAAACAGCTGGCCCAATGCTGCACAGAACAGAAGGGAGATCCGAGCACTGGCAATAAACATCCCCATCAGCGCTCTCTGAGGGGTACCAACTGTCCTTCTCTGGGTCAGTCTACTTTCCTTCTTTACTCCCATTCTGCCCCATTGTAAGAACGACTGTTTTCTCAGATAAAGCTGCCTGGCTACAACCACACTCAGCCTTTGTTCAGTCTGACCTGAAGAATAACTGATGCCGATCTTCACGACAGCCATTGTCCAATAGCTCTCATAGCCTCGTCTGATTTCCATTATAGGCTTGAGACACCTTGGACTGAGCCCTGGCACAAAACGGCAGTTGTGTTTCTATATTTTCTATATCTCTTTTAGATTCTCTCCACTTATAAGTGGTGGGCCAGGAAAAATCCAGTATGATAAAATACATTTCCCAATACAATGTGACAGGAGCCACTGCTGTAGTAACTGAACTCTTACTTTGAGTCTGGAGTAAAAAATAAAAACGAAAACCAAAAGAGTAGAGGTGAAAAATGTAAACTTCAAAACTGTTTAATTCAGGAAAATGACCTATTCCAAGACTAGCAAGACTTTGGGAGGTGAATAAGTGGGGTTCTGATTGGAAGGTATGTATGCGAAAGTAGAAATGAGGCTTCTGGAAGGATAGCGATACAGAATGCAAAAGAACAAGAAATAGGAGAATAAAGATCCAGAAAAATAAAGATGGATTTAGAAAAATATCAGGAGTGATATCTAAAGGAGAATCTCCAAGTGAAATGTCATTTATTCCTCCAGATTTTCTAATAATCGAAATTCAATTCCTGGATCGAGTTAGACCTCTAGAAAAACTTTATGCTTAGGCACATTTACTTCGCTCTCACACAATTACCTCCACTTATTTCTTATTGTGTCTTTATCTCAAAAGGACATATGAAACTCCTCATTAATTTGTAGTTCAAAAGTTATTAGGGACATTGTCCATTATGTTCTTCAAAATCCCCTATATAAGGTCCGAAATGAGAAATTGCTTTAAAAATATTGTACAGTAAGCAACATCATGATTCTCTCTTGGTATAATTCATCCTGTTTCCTTTTTTTCCATGCCTTCAGGAAGCTCAGATTGAAGTAGTATATTTAGTCGCATGGAACTATAGAAGTATTTATGATTAGTATACTTGCTTCCTTTATCCATGGTTCTAATTTACTTTACTTCCATTTTTAGTGTATATTTACATAACTGTTGCATTTTGTTGTGAATGATCTCATTTTTTTTCTCCAGAAAGAGTGGACTATAAATAATAACAAAAAATAATGGTGATTTCTTAAAGTTGGTTTAAAAATCTTCACTAGTAACTGATAATATAGGCTAATGAAAATGTTACAAATAAGGATGGTACAATAAGCTTGTAGCATAGTGACTCCAGGATTGATTCTTAAATGGTTTTGACGACGTGACTATATTTACGTGGTATATAGTCAACAGCAAGCGCATAATCCTAGAAGAACATTCTGCGTCCAAGCCAGTTGTCACCATTATTTTGAATAGAAATTTTTACTAATACTGTACTTACCTGCATTTTCTCACTGTACTTCTGTCCTACAGATCCAGGATTTTGTCTTTTGTGCTCAAAAAGAGCTTTCTGCTTATTTTTAACAATTCGTTTTCTTCTTGTAACAGTTGAATCTTAAATGAATGCCAGCACAATGTGAAAAATTATATTTTGCACAAATAATATATATTCACTGCACATTTCCAAGTTACCTTCAAATATCACAGAAAACCCTATAGTTTCATTCAGTTAGCAAATATTTTTTTTTGTTGTCTTGCAATTTTATTTTTTATAATGAGTATAATTGCCTTTACAGTCTGAAAAGTCCATGCATTTCAACACAAAGCACGTTCATTGGAAACAGTTATGGGAAAAGAAGTCCCCAGTGAAGAAGGTGCGCTTTCTGCGGAAATGCTTGGCGTTCTTCCCTTTCCCCTCATTTTCCCTTCTCAATCTACTTCTTAGGACAGTCCTACTGGGCACTGCTGTGTATGACAGTTTCAATAGTCTTTGTATGAGGGACAGATTGTTGCAGAAAACAGGGTCCTGTGCAGCAGGCAGCTCTTCAGCTGCTCAAGTCGGGGGGTGGGGGGTGTTCCTACTATGTTGATGCAGACAGACCCGGCAGGCTTCTGCCAGGACTTTGTCTCCAGCCACTGCTCACACACTGCAACCCCTGGGCCTTGGGCGTTGCCACCTCGGAGATCACCTCACCCGAGCCTGATGTGTTGGGACTGTTTTTACTTTAAATCTTGCTATATGACCCTATTTTCTTCCTTGCATAGTCCCTGCTAGTGCTTAGCCAGCAAATACTCGTTGAACTCCTCTTGCATGCACTGTGCTGGGCACAGTGACAACGATGCATTAAACACCGTCCCTGCTTTGGAGGAGTTTCTGCCTCGGGGCAGTGACACCAAAGCACTGCACTGGAACACTGGGGCCGTGCAAGAAAACCCACGGGTGTGCAGGAAGAACACATCACAATTCCAGTTTACACTACCTGGAAACTCGGGAGAAATTCAGCTTTGCTCATCTACGGTACCACTGGCACTGGCACCTTCGCCAGTGTGCAGGGTGGATGATCATATACTGCAAACAGTAAGCAGAGTCATCTCGGGGGCAGCGCAGAGGCCCCACTGCTGAGAGGAGGGCAGGGGGCGGCGGTGCCATCACCGTGAGCGCTCCTGAAGGCCTCCTGCCGTGCGTGCCCCAGGATACGGGTTTACGGAGGGGCCTCACCAAGTGGGAAGGTGACTGCAGAAGACTCCGTGGGGCTTCAGGTGTGTGTGTAATGTTTTAGGATGTAAGAGGAGTGGTGGCTACACAGATGTTTATTTTTCTATGCTTTTTGAATGACCACGTAATTAAAAATATTTTTTTGCAATCCTTGTTCTTAGGAAACATACATGGAAGTAAGAAGTGTTCACAAGCAAGATGTACACAGCCTACTCTCAAACGTTTAGAAAATAGACGGGCAGACAGATAGAAACAGAGATATGGACAGGTAAGATAGATGATGGATGGACAGATAGACAAATGTGGCAAAAAGGTAAAGGTTGGTGAATCTGAGTATCTGGGTGTACCGTATATTGGGGTTGTCTGTATGGGTTTTGTATTATTTTTCCCAACTGTCCTGTAAGTTTGAAATGATTTCAAAATTAAAAATTAAAAAAATATATATTATTGGAAAATGATAGAGCAAAGATAATTCTAATAGTGCAAGTAGAGGTGAAAAAAAAGTCAGAGCTGACACATCTCTTATTTTCATTACAAAATCTTAGCCAAATTATGACAATGACAGTATAATTATACCTGTAACAGAGTTAGTATTAAAAGTTCAAAATTATCAAAAGAACGATTACAATGAACTTTGCCCTACTGGTATGTAGAATGAAGTCATCACGATTGATAATTCATTTGAAAACTAAGCATTCACAACATTATTTGTAATACATGAGAGCAAAAGTATTTTATATAATATTAATGCATAAAATTATTTTCACCATTCTTTTAGTATGTATTATAAATACAAAAGTTAAAAATTATTTTAAAAACTATACTTCACCTTTATATCCATTCTTTTAAAATTTATATTTCTGGTTAAGATTCTTAATGTATATTAGTAAAATAATATATGTGTATAGCATGTAAATATATATATGTGGGTAAAAAGTTTTGATAGCAGTACAATAAAAAAATCTTGGCATCCACTGTTCTAGAAACATGGATATACGTTTAAAATGATTACAGTAAAGTGCTTAAGTTTCATATCAAGCTACAACCAGAATTAAGTGAAAATAGAAGCTAGGTGATTGGAAGAATCACAAGGTTTCACAGAGGAGGCTCTGTCTGAGCTTGCCTTAAAGGAGGAGTAGGTTCTTAAGGGAAGGGACACAAGTCAACAGCATGGGCAATGGCTCCAAGCAACGATGCAGCACAGCTTCCGGGGACTGAAGACTGGAAGCTTCAATGGGTCTGGGGCATAGATATGAGAACGTGCCTGCTCAGCAGTGTCTCGAGAATACATGGTGTGCATGAGCTCATGACAAGAGCTCAGGGGGGAGAAAAGATTTTAAAATACAAATTTTTACACTCTCTCTTCCTCCCTTGTCCCATGCTCTGGTAACCTCCAATCTACTTTCCATCTTTGCAAATTTGCTATTTCTAGTCATCTCTTATAAGTGATACACAGTATGTGCCCTATATGCTTGCTTATTTCACTCAGCCTAATGTTTCTGAGGTTCTATGTTGCCCCATGTCTCATAATTTCATTCTTTCTTATGATATCAAATGATATTCCGCTGTGTGTATATACCACCTTTCGCTCATTCATCTGTTGAAGGACACTTGGGCTGCTTCCACCTTCCGGCAATTGTGAATAATGCTGCTATTAACAATGGTGTACAAGTATCTGTTTGAGATCCTGTTTTCACTTTCTTTGGGTATATAAATAGAAGTGGAATTGCTGGGTCGTATGGTAATTTTATATTAAATTTTCTGAATACCCACCATATTGCTTTCTACAGTGGCTGCACCATTTTATATTACCACCAACAATGCATTAGAATTCCAATTTCTCTGCATCTTCCCCATCACTCTTTATTTTTATTAATATTAGCCATCCTTGTGCTTGTGAAGTGGCATCTCCCAGGGGTTTGATTTGCTTTTCCCTAATGGCTAATGATGTTGAGCTTCTTTTCATGTGCTTATTGGCCACTTGTATATCTTCTTTGGAGAAATGTCTATTCAAGTCCTTGGTCCATTTTTTAAGCTGGGTTGTTTGTCTTTTTGTTGTTCCACTGTAAAAATTCTTTATATATTCTATTAAGTCCTTATCCAATTTATAGTTTGCAACTATTTTCTCTCATTCTGTTGGATGTCTTGTCACTTTCTTGATAATTTCCTTGGATGCACAAAAGTTTTGAATTTTGATGAAGTCCAGATCTATTGCTTTTTTGTTGCACATGCTTTTGCTGTTACATCCAAGAATCCATTGCTGAATCCCAGGTCATGAAGGTTTGTCCCTATGTTACCTTCTCAAGGTTTCATACTTTTACTCTAATATTTAGGTCCTTGTTCCATTTTGAGTTGATTTTTGTATATGGTATGAGGCAGGGGTCTAATGTCATTCCTTCCATGTGGATATTCAGTTTTCTGAGCACTTTTGTTGAAGAGACCATTCTTTCCTCATTGTATGTACTCAGTGCCCTTATCAAAAAGCAAATGGCCAGGCCAACTGTATAGCCTAGTTGGTAGGGCGCCGGTTTACCACATGGGAGGTCCCAGGTTCGGTCCCCAGGCCTCCCCGAACGGGCGGACCGCCTTGAGAAGGCAAGCCAACGTGGGCGGGGCACGCCACTGCGGGTGGGGCACACCGCCGCGGGCAAAGGCAAGCCCCCACGAGCAAGGGCGAGCCCCCACAAGCAGGCGGGTCACCGTGCCGGTGAGCTGACTCGGCAGGTCGCCCCAGCAGGGGGAGACAAGCAGACACAGAGGAACACAGAGAAAAATGGACACAGCAAGAACAAGCAAAAAGGGGGGGATGTATTTAAAAAAAAAAAAAAAAAAAGCAAATGGCCAGCACAGAGGGCATAGCTCAGTGGTTGAGTGCTGGCTTCGCATGTATGAGGTACTTCCTAAAAAAAATGGCCATAGATTTTTGGGTCTGTTTCTGGACTTTCAATTCTGTTCCATTGGTCTATATATTTATCTTTATGCAAGTTTCCTATTGTTTGATTACTGTAGTTTTGTAGTACAATTCTTTTTTCCTTCTGCCACATATCCCTCCCCTTTCTGCTTGCTCTTGCTGTGTGTTCATTTTTTTTGTGTGTTCTTCTATGTCTGCTCTGTCCCCCCTGCTGCGGCGATGCACCGAGTCAGCTCACTGCACAGACGGCTTG
>PVKH010037982.1:0-11394 GCA_004027955.1 Chaetophractus vellerosus | reverse complement strand
GGACTCTGACCCAGGCTGTCTCCAAGAACCTTGTCTTGGCTTTCTTATTTGTCTAGGAGCTCTTGAGACAGTCACCAGGCAGATAGGAAACTGGGAGATCAGGGCTACTTTAAGCAAGCACCCCTCTCCCCTCTTCCCCCTCCTGGCAGTGGCAGCACTAGCACTCTACCTAGGAGGGATGTGAAGGCAGAAGAGTTGAGAAAGTGGCACCGGGGAGCTGGCTAAAAGCTGCAATTGCATAACAAGCACAGAGTTTTCCCCGACTTCAAGTCTGGCCCGGCTTTGGCGACCTTTGCTCAGAAGGAGAAGCTATCCTTCCCTCCTTCAATCGGTGGGCTTGACCCGCTTTGTGAAGCGCTCCCGCCCGGCCCTCCTCGCAGGGAGGATGTGTAAAGAGCTCCGCCCACCGGGACCCGCCCCACCCACTCCATCCTCCCCCTCCACCTGGCTGCCTGCCAATCACTCAGTTGCCCTCTGTGGTGGCCGCACAGGCGTGGGGAAACAGAAAACCCGGCAAACGCTCCAGACTATTCCTGAACAACGAACCTGGTCAAGCGTGGTTGGACTTTTCTAAATGTAATCGGTAGCATGGGACACAGCCCAGAATCTAGAACAAATGAATGCGGTAATCAAATTCTTAACTAAAGTAAGAGGATCAAGCAACATAAATTAAAGAAATAACACTACACTCACCTGAGTCACTTTAGGGATGCAGTAACTCATTCTTTCAGAAACCTTCCTGATCAATTTGATAGACTGGAGGCATTGTTTACTGGAGGCAGGATATGGCAGCTGCTAAGTTTGCAACTCTGGACTCTGTTGCTTGGGTTCTGATTGTGATTCTCCCATTTATGTTTGACTTTGTACTTGTTAGTTCACCTCTCTGTGTCTTAGTTTCCCCACCTATAAAATGAGGATAATAATAAAAGTACCTAGCTCAAAAAGTTCTTCCAAATATGAAATGTATTAATAAATATATTACACTTAGGACGTGTCTGGCACATCATAAGCATTCTAAAAGTGTCCATTATTATTGTTACTCTTATTTGGCCATTTTCATAATCCCTGAAAAGTGAGCCATTTTGTCCATCGAGCAAAAAAGTGATTTTCAAGACCCAAAAAGTAGATTACACTTCCTTGCAGAGGTCTGACAAGAGATGAGATAAGCAGGTGAACTTGGTGGAAAGCTTCAAAAACAGGATGAGTGGAACCCTAGTATTCCAATTAGATATTACTGCATAACAAATCTCCTCAAAACACAGTGACTTAAAACAACACAATTTCTCATGAATCTCTGAATTAATCAGGCAGTTCTTCTAGTTCATAGAGTCTCATCTGGCACTCTGAATTGGCTGGAAAATCCAAAATGGCCTCATTCACACACCAGCTGGGATTTCAGCTAGGCTCGTTGGCTGGGGTCTGGGTTCTCCTCCATGTGGCCTCCCTGCATGGCTTCTTGGGCTTCCTCACAGCATGGTGGGTGGTTCCAAGAAGGAACACTCCAAGACATGAAAGCAGAAGCTGCAGGTTTCTTAAGGCCTAGCTTTGGAGGTTGCATAGCATCATTTCTGTAGTTCTCTATTGGTCAAAATAGGACACAGGCCAGTCTAAATTCAAAGGGTGTGAAAACAGACTCTAATTCTTGATGAGGGAGTGGTGTGGTCACCTTACAAAAGAGCATATTGGATGGGAGATAGTGTTGCAGCCATCTTTGGAAACATGACCTCCCACATCCAAAGGAATAGTGAAGAACTAGATTTTCTTAACAACATTTGGATTGAGTGATTCTAAAATTTATTTGAGTTTGGATCACAGAGTTATGTACTAAAATGATCAATAAAATGGAACTGTTTTGGGTCTTTTTTAAAAAAGACTTATCTTTATTTACTTTATTTTTTATTTATCCCCCCTCCCCAAGATGGTTTTGCGATCCATCTGCTCATTGCTCGCCTTCTCCAGGAGGCACCAGGAACACAAACCCAGGACCTCCCACATGAGAGGGGAATGCCCCACAGCCTGAGCCACATCCACTCCCCACAGGCTGTGGCATCTGCTTGCTGCGGCAGGGGCAGAGTCTAGCTCATCCCCGTGGGAGGTGGCAGTCTGTTTGTCTTCTTTTAGGAGGCACCAGGACCGAACCCGGGACTTCCCATGTGGTAGGCAGGTGCCCAGGGGTTGAGCCACATCTGCTTCCCTAAATGTTTTTAATGTACTATAATTTGTTTATACATGACTTAAATAGGCTTATTTTTTAGAATATGTAAAATGATCCCTTCTGGTCTAAAGTCATGCTCAGAATTGTTAATGAGCAGATAAAGGACACTGGTTTAGAGAAAATAATTATCTGCAAGGTCCATTTCTAAAAGTAAAACTTTTCCCTAAAGAAAAGGTAGATGATAGGGGCTGGCTGTGGCCCAGTGGACAGGGTGCCGGTATACCACATGGGAGGCCCTGGGTTCGGTTCCCGGGGACCTCTCCAAGGGGGCAGACCGCCTTGAGGGGGCAAGCCGCCGTGGGCAGGGCAAAAAGCCGCCACGGGCAGGGAAAAGCCGCCACGGGTGGGGCAAGTCGCCTGCAAACTGAGCAGAGCCGCCCACAAAACAGAGCAGAGCCGCCCACGAGCGGGGCAAGCCGCCTACGCAGTGGGCTGACTTGGCACATCGCCGCAACGGGGGGAGACAGAAAAAGCAGACATAGAAGAATACAAAAATGAACACACAGCAAGAGCAAGCAGAAAGGGGGGGATATGTAACAATAAATAAATAAATAAATAAATAAATAAATAAATAAATAAATAAATAAAGCTTCTTTAAAAGAAAAAAAAAAAAGGTAGATGATAAAAAACACATATGCCCTGAATAATAACATTGAGATTATGGTGAAAAAACCAAGGGTATTATGTTAAAGTGAGCACAGCAGAAATTAATAAAAGGGAGCCTGAATAATGAATAGGAAAAGACAGACAACAAGAAGTCATTCTTGTAATCACCATATTTTTATTTCCCTCCCCTTACTAATGTACAATCCTTTTAAAAAGTACAATATACTATACATTTGCTTTGTATTTTACATTTCAATTTGTTGGGACTGGATTTTTTTTAAAAGGTCTTTATAGATTTCTGAATATAACTGCAGTAATATATGTAATTATAAAGTTAAGACTGAAGATAATCTAGCAAAATGAATTATTCTTTACCCTGAACTCCCCAATTCCCCACTGGATGTCTTTGAAGTTAGAGATGGGTAATGTTAAAAAGGGAAAAGCAGAAAGCTTTCGGTAGATTTTCAAATATTGGGGAGAAGAAAAAGGAATAAGAAATGACACCAAGATTTGGGACCTGGAATATAAATGAATGGTTGTGTTTCCTGGAGTGATTAAGAAGGTGAGTAGAAGGGAAAGAGAATTGTGTTTTGCAGGGGGAGGATTACAAATATGAGTTTGGGACTGAAAGAATATTTTAAGGGAAAGTAGCAGTCAGCTGGCATTCTCATACACACTGATATTCCTGGTTTACATCTATTTGGGAGAGGGGCCCCACTCATTTTCATTTTATGAGACCATAACTTTTTATTATTCATTTTACTGTTTGTCATTTATTGAGTTGTTTCTACACAGTGTGTTTACAACTCACATAAAATACTGAAAACAATCAAATATACAGAAACAAGACTGGGAAATGCAATTCACCCAGTGAAAATACCAATACTATCTAGTAGCAGCTGCATACTGTAAAACAAATGGAATCACCTCAGATAGAAGGCACATGAAAAACAAAAGAAATGAGTATCCAGATGCCTTGATGGGAAACTTCTTTTTTTTTTTTTTTAAATAGAGGGTGGTTTTAAATGGGCAGTCAAGGAAAGAAAATAAGTTGTCCAAGTGAGAAACTAGACAATCCATCAAGAATAAAATGCAAAGAGGAAAGGTAAAGTTCTCATGGGAACAGGATATAAAATTGATGACAATAGGCTTTCATAGAGGATGAAGAGCAACATAACAATGTGTGCTCTGTATTATTTGCATAAACTCTAGAGAACTTGGCACGATCTACATTATCCACATCACCATCAGAAACCAGGAAGTAAGGGGGAAAAAAGCGTTTCAAGCAGCCAAAATGGAGTGGGAGTATTCAGTTTTACTCAAGGGAGTCCTCAGGTCTTCGTTTTACAAATAATTCTAATAACCTTGGCTATCTCTTTTTCCAAAGGCAACAAGATTCAGATTCAATATTTACATGTTATCTACCATAATAATAGCTCTCACTTGTTGAGCTTTAACTATGTTCTAAGTCCTGTTCCACATTCTCTCTGGATGGATCCTTTAACCTAAGAGGTAGGGACTAGGATTATCCCCATTTTACAGATGAGGAGACCAAAACACAGAGAAGTTTAAAAATGTACCAAAAGTCACACAGCCAGTAAGTGCTAGAGTTGGGCTATGAACCCGGGCTAGTCAGGCTCCTATGTCCTTAGCAACTAAACCAGTCCTTCTCAGTTTGAGTATGCATCAGAATCACCTAAAGGATTTTTGCAACACAGATACCTGGGCCCCATCTTCAGAGCTTCTAATTCAATAGGTCTGGTGTGGGGCCAGAGAATTTACATTTCTAACAAGTTCCCAGGGGATGCTGATATTGATACTGTTGGTCCAGGGACCACAGTTTAAGAATCACCCAACTAGGCAATACTTTGTGTCATGGACTGTCCTGGGTGTTTTAGGCACCTTCTCGCATTTCAGTTATCTCATTTACATGAGAAAAATACCATTATCATCATTGTCTTGAGAAAACTGGGGATCAGAGATGGTAAATGATTTTCCCCAAATCACAAGCTAGTGTAGTGGATACTGTTGATTGTTTTCTTCCTCCTTCCTAACAGAATTTGATTTTATTTGGGTATCCACCCTCTCCCAAACGTCCAAGTCCTTCACTGGAGGCAATACCCCTCCTCTAACCACTGAATTCCTGGGCTAGGACTGGTTGGTCTATAGATCCCATTTTCCTTGGCTATTATTTGTAAAATAACTGGCTCAGGGATAGGTATATAGTGCAATTATGGCCAATGAGATGTGAAAGAAACCCTGCTGCAGGTATTTTGAGGACATTTTTCTTAAGTCTAACAGAAAAGCACATGAAGGCTGGGGGTATCTCTCCCTCCCTGACATTGTCATGACTGGATGTTGAAGCTGGAGTCCTCTAGGTTCTTGGCTATGTTACATAAAAGAATTTAAGGACATACTGGTTTGGAGGCCGGCTGTAGCCCAATTGGTAGGGTGCTGGTTTACCACATAGGAGCCCCGGGTTCGGTTCCCGGGGCCTCCTTGAGCGGGCAGACCACCTTGAGAAGGCAAGCTGCCACGGGCAGGGCAAGCCCCCGCGAGCAGGGCAAGCCGCAGCGAGCAGGCAGGCCACCGCACGGTGAGCTGACTCAGCAGGTCACCGCAGCGGGGGGGAGACAAGCAGACACAGAAGAATGCAAAAATGAACACAGCGGGGGGCCGGCTGTACCCCAATTGCTAGAGCACCGGTTTACCACATAGGAGGCCCCGGGTTCGGTTTCCGGGGCCTCCCCAAGCAGGCAGACCGCCTCGAGAAGGCAAGCTGCCACGAGCAGGGCAAGCTGCCGCGGGCAGGGCAAGCCCCCGCGAGCAGGGCAAGCCGCAGTGAGCAGGCAGGCCGCTGTGCAGTAAGATGACTCAGTGGGTCGCCGCGGCCGGGGGAGACAAGCAGACACAGAAGAATACAAAAATGAACACAGCAAGAACAAGCAGAAAGGGGGAGGATATGTAATAAATAAAAAATAAATCTTATAAAAAAAAAAAAGAACATACTGGTTTAGCTAGGCCAGTAGTTTATTGAGGAAAATGGGAGCAGAGAACAGAAACGGGAGAAAATAAGAGATTATGCATTCCCAGGTGTAGGTGCGGGCTGCTCCAGGAAGAGAGAGAGATTTGGCTTGTGTGGTTACTTTTTAAGGTATTAATTATTCCTCCTCTTGCTAATGTTTGGGGGAGCGGTCCCAGCTGTTTGCTGTTCTAATTGATTACCCTACCGGTCAGTTCCCCAGGGGGCCCAATGATAAGGCCCCTTAAGGATATCCCAGGCTTTTCCTTGACCCCAGACAAAATCTCATTCCAAATGGAATTCTCATGGCCGGGTCTCTTGGGGTTCTTCCAGGAGCCTTCTGGTGGGGTCTTTTCCTCAGGGGGTATCCAGGCGGGGTTCCATGGCCACGTGTTTCACAACCATGTTTTTCTGCCAGGTTTCAGACTCGCCTTCCCTTTCCCTAAACTAGCCTGCCTCAGATGTGACGCCTGAATTAGCAGGAGCCATTCTGCTACCAACCTAAGGTGGAAGGATGAAGCCTACAGAGCTGAGAGAAGCAAGGAATTGCTCTGTCCTTCATGAAATTGCTGAATAGCTGGATTAACTAAACTTGAACTCTAACTTTTTCCAAACTTCTAATATGTGAGCAATAAATTCCTTTACATTGAAACAGTCTGAATCAGGGTTTCTCTTCCTCGCACCAAACGTACCTTTTCTCAGCCAGCTGGTAAACAGGGGTGCTAAGATTTGAATTATACGCAAGCATGAATAATAGCTGAGAGCACAACAGCAAGGCTGGAGCCACAAACTGCAGTACAAGAATTCAAAAAGCTTGACAAACCAGAGTCATTGATATAGGGACAAAAAACCCTAAATACTTCAGGGGCCTTGAAGATGTTACTCTACTCTGTATAGAATGCTGGTCTCCTTATTGCTCCTCTCACCTTAAAGTCTTTCCACTGGCTATTCCCTCTGCCTGGAATGCTCTTCCCTCAGAAATCTATGTGACCACATCCCTCACCTCCTTCGAATCTTCAAATGTCACATCCTTTTTTTTTTTAATTTATTTTTCCCTGCCTCATGGTTTGCGTTCACTGTCTGCTCATTAACCCTCCTCATTAATATGCTCAGAGACAAGAGAAGATATTTCATATACGTGGAAAAGATCAAGTACGCTTTCATAGAAAAATTTCATTGTGGTAACATATATATGACACACAATTTCCCATGTTAACTACTTTCACATATATAATGCAGTGACATTAATTACATCCACAGTATTGTGCTACCATTACCACTGTCCATCACCCCAAATATAAACTCTGTGTTCATTAAGTAATAACTCCCATTGTCCCTATCCCCCTGGTAACCTGTAATCTACTTTAACTTTCTGAGAAAATGCCAAACTGTTTTCCACAGGGCTGTACCACTTTACATTCCTACCAATGCTGTATTAGGGTTCCTATTTCTTCATATCCTTGCCAGTACTTATATTCCTTTTTTTAAATAATAAGCATTCCAGTGGGTATGAAGTGGTAGCTCATTGCGGTTTTTGATTCACATTTCCCTATTAGGTAATGATGCTGATATCTTTTCATGTGCTTATTGACCATTTGTATATCTTCTTTGGAAAAATGTCTAAGTTACTGGCCTATTTTTAATTGGGTTGTTTGTCCATTTGGTGGGGAAAAATAGTCTTTTTTACAAATGCTGCTGGGCAAAGTGGATATCCCCATGCAAAAATAAAAATGAACTAAAAATGGATCCATGACCTAAATATAAGAACTAAAGCTATAAAACTCTTAGAAGAAAACAGGGAAATATCTTCAGGACCTTGTATTAGGCAATGGCTTTTTAGACTTTACACCCAAAGCACAAGCAAAAAATGAAAAATTGATAAATGGGATTTCCATCAAAATTTTAAACTTTTGTGCAAAGGACATTCTCAAAAAATTGAAAAGACAACCTATAGAATGGGAGAAAGTATTGGAAATCACATCTCTGATAAGGTTTAATATCCAGAATCTGTAAAGAATACCTATAACTCAACAACAAAAAGAAAAATAACCCAATTTAAAAAAATCACACTCCCAGGTATATACCCCAAAGAATTGAAAGCAGAGATTTGAACAAATATTTGTACACCAACTTCATAGCAACATTATTCACAATAACCAAAAGGTGGAAGAAACCCAAGTGTCCATCAACAGATGAATGGACAAACAGAATGTGGTGTACACATACAATGGAATATTACTCAGCCATAAAAAAGTGTTGAAGTTCTGATAGATGGTACAACATAGATCAATCTTGAAGACATAATGTTAAGTGAAATATGCCAGACATGAAAGGACAGATATTGTATGGTTTCACTTATAGGAAATAACTAGAATATGGAAATTAATAGAGACAGAAAATATGTCACAATTTACCAGGGATGGGGCAGAGGGATGGGGAGAAAAAGGGAAGATAAGAAGTTAATGGATAAAGAGTGCAGGGTGGATGGAATAGTTTTGGTAATGGGTGGTAGTACAATATTGTGAATGTGATTGTCACTGATTTGTATGCTTGGAAGTAGTTGAGATGGGAAAGTTTATGTTGAATATATGCTACCATTATTACTTTTAAAAGAGAGAGAGACTAAAAAGACAATGATAATTAAATGCAGTACATGCTCCTGGACTAGATCTAATAATGGAGGAGAAAATGCCCCAAAGGCCATTATTGGGACAATTTAAAAAATTGGAATATAGACTATATGCCCTATATTAATGTTAAATTTCTTGAACTTGATGATTGTACTTAATGTGATTACATAATGTGTTCTTAGGAAATATACATGCAAGTATTAAATGGTAAAGGAACGTAATGTCTGCAACCTATTCTCAAAGGTACAGAAAATGATTGATTGACACATAGAAAGATATAACAAATACGCAAAATGTTAAAAGTTGGTAAATCTGGGTATTTGGGCAGGGGGTATATTGGAGTTATCCGTATTATTTTTGTATAGTCATACCTTGGAGAGGTCATGGGGTCAGTTTCAGACCACTGAAATAAAGTGAATATTGCATTAAAGCAAGTCACACAATTTTTTTGGCTTCCCAGTGCATATAAAAGTAATGTTTACACTAAACTATAGCCTGGCTATTACGTGAGCAATAGCCTTATGTCTAAAAAAACAATGTACACATCTTAATTAAAATGTAACAGAGACAGGAAGTGAGCACATGCTGTTGGAAAACTGGTGCCATCAGACTTGTTTGACACAGGGTTGCCACAAACCTTAATTTGTAAAAAAAAAAATAAAATAACCACAATATCTGCAAAGCACAATGAAGTAAAGCAAAATAATATGAAGAATGCCTGTATTAAGTTTGCAAGAGTCCAGTAAGTTTGAAATTATTTCAAAATAAAGTTTTTTAAACAAACTTAAAATGAGGGGCAGGGGAAATGGATGTGGCTTAAGCAGTTGAGTGTTTGCCTTACACATGGGAGGTCCTGGGTTTGGTTCCTGGTGCCTCCTAAAGAAGACAAACAAATAATGAGCAGATAACAAGCAAAAACAACGAGCAAGACAAGCAAATGAGCAGACGATGAGCAAAAACAACTGGCAAACAGACAAGGGAGCCATCTTGGGGGGGACAGGGATGGGGACAGATGACAGCAACACAAGCTGTCGCACACCAGTTGCTGAGGAGCCAATTCTAGACTCCAGCTCAGCGGTTTTATATTCTGCAGCACCACTTTCAGTGGGGCATGGCAGAAAGTCCCACACATCATCAGAACCTAGAGGTGATGAGAAACCATCCCATGACAGACTCCCAGGGAAGACAGGGAGGTGAGTAGGAGATGGCCTCCCATCCTCTCATGTTCCAGGAAGATCATAAGGTATTCTTCCAAGACTCAGATTAGCTGCACTTCACGCCTTTACCTATGTGACTTATTTGGATATGTGCCAGGTGGCTAGGGCAGCAGGGCAGAGCTGTTCCCATAGAGTTTCTATGGCTAAGGCTATTGGCTTTTTGATTAAGGAGAAATCTCTAAAATTGCTGCCCCACTCCAAAATAGGATAGTAAATCACTAACAGTGTCACATTCCACGGGGAAATGGTATAGATCTGTGCCACTCTTAAAGACCTAATGGATAAGTCTCCATCACATCCCTATTTTCACCCGTCTGGCTACTACAAGAATCAAACAGATCCATTGACAGTGCACTACTGCCAATTCAATCAAGTCGTAACCTCAGTTGTAGTTATAGAATCTCTACTAGAGTCCCCTTGTCCTACCACCTATGTTTTGAATCCTGTCTCTCCCTTATAAAAAATCTTACATCTTCTCCGTCTTATATGTTCACCTTCTTCGTGAATCCTTCTCATTAGCTTTTTTTTTTTTTTTAAGGAGGTACCAGGGATGGAACCCGGGACCTCGTACATGGGAAGCAGGTGCTCAACTACTTGAGTTACATCTGCTCCCCGATTAGCTTTTAAATGCACTCAAGTTTCTTCCTCTGAAAAAATTCTTCACTTGACTCATACCCTGTTAGCTATCAACTATCTTTTCTTCCCTTCACATGTGGTATACACATGCCATAGTATTTTGTCTGCCTAAGACAGGAGACACAGTATAGTATAGTGATTTAAAATGTGGATTCTGGCACCACACTACCTGAATTGAATAGCTCTCATTTAATAGCTCTGAGATCACAGGCAAACTACTTAACCTCTCTATACCTCAATTTCCCCATATGTAAGAAGATTATAATAACTGCTCCCTCAAAGTGGCATTAAGAGAATTAAATGAGTTAATATTTGTATAGCCCTGACAATGCTTGAAACACAGTGCTATAAAAGGATTTGCTATTATCATTATATTTTCTTCACTCACTTCTCAGCCCATTCTGACCCCATCATTTTACCATAAAAAGTGTTTGCTAGGCTCAAGTTTGCCCAGGGCTTTAATTACCATCTATCTGCAGGTGTAGCCCAGACCTCCCTTCTGACATCCAGACTGCACATGGCCAGTGGTTCCTAGGACACTGATATCTCTCAAATGTCTGAAAGGCATCTCATACACACCACATCCAAAACTGTGCCATGATCTTTCCCTCCCTGTCCCTTCTACCTTGAATATTCTTTCGACTCCTCTTCACCTGGCTAACACTTACTCCTATGTTAGATTTTGGCTGAAATATCACTTCCTTGGGGAAGCCTAAGGCGAATGGCCCCAAAGAAACATTTTCATAGCACTAACCACACTTGCAAATAGACAGTAGGTTCCACAAGGGCAGAGACCTTGTTTTCAAACTATTATATCCCAGCATCTGAATGAGGCAGACTCTAGAGGACTTTCATTTGCTCTGGGCCTACCTGTACACTTTTAACAAGTATTGATTGTGACCACTTTGTGCCAGGCTAAGACAGTACTAAGATAATTGACCAGACGGAGTGCAAAGAAGCCCAGCAGGGGAGGCATCATTTCACCAAGCCCCCAAATTACTTTCAATTGTGGTAAAAGGCTCATGAATGACAATTTTGAAAAAGGCACACACACACACACACAACCTA
>PVKH010037981.1:0-11389 GCA_004027955.1 Chaetophractus vellerosus | reverse complement strand
CTTTCCAGCTCAAAAATTCTTCAATCTCTTTAAGCTCTCTAAATCATCCTCTTCACTTTTTCACTGATGATCCCGACTCTCATGTCCTTATCTTCCTTCTTTTCCTGCTTATATTCCATAGCCATCATTATAAACCACTCCTGAGCATTCACTCTCAATTTCCCTACCATTATTTTCCTCAAACAATCCTGCAAAAAACAACTCTGATTAAATCCAGCTCTGCCTATTCCATGCCTACACTCAAGTACTGAACATAGCCAGATTAAAATATGCAAACTTGCTGATTGGTCTCACTTCAAATTTATGATCACAAATGTTAAGAAGGTCCTTAGCACTATCCAGCAATTCTTCCATTTTTCCCTAGTCACTTCACTCTCACTTTGACAATTTCACATCTCCCTTTCTTCTCAATCCTTCAACACCCCTTTCACTCCCTCTCAACTGATGACCTCTAATATTTCCCTGAGAAAATAGATGCCGACAGAAGAGAACATCCACTTCCTTCCCCATCAAATCTACCAACATACCTGGTTCTATACCCATGTACTCTGCCTCCCTTCCTTATAACAATGAATTGTCCCTGCTGCTACCACTTAAGTTAAACCCTTTTACCTGTGTACTAGATCTCACTCCCTTTCCTTCACTCAAGGACTTTTCTCCTGAGGTTGCATCCTCTCTCATCACATCATCATTTTTCCCTTCCCTACCAGGTCATTTCCATCAGCATTCAAATATGCTGTAATATCTGCCATGCAAAAGCTATACCTGGGGAGGGGATGTGGCTCAGGCCATTGGGCATTCACCTCCCAGGTGGGAGGTCCTGGGTTCAGTTCCCCATGCCTCCTGGAGAAGGCGAGCAAATAATGAAGCAGACAGACAAGAGAACCATCTGGGGGAGAGAAGGATAAATAAAAACTAAAGTAAAAAAAATAAATATAAAAAAAATATTTTAAGCTATTCCTGACCCTTTGTCCATCTCCCTTTACTACCTATTTATTTTCTTTGCAACAAAATTTCCCAAAAAAAAAAATCTATATTCACTGTATCCACTTCCTCTAATCTAACCCAATCTAACAAGCTTTCAACCCCACCACTCCACTGAAACGATTCCTCAAGGTCACCCATTCTTTCCACTTTGCCAAATGCAATGATCATCTTGCTCAACCACTCAGCAATATTTGACACAGCTGAATACTCCCTTCTTGATACACTTTTTGCACTTGGTTTCTTGGAATGCATACTCTCCTGATTTTCCTCCCACCTAACTACTGCTCATCTTTAGACTCTTTTGCTGGCTCCTCCTCTTCTTCCCCAGCTCTAATGATGAAGTGCCCCAAAGCTCTATACGAATGCCATAGGAAATTTTCTACAACACTATGGTTATAAATACTATCTATATCCTGAAGCTCTAGCTTCTTCTTTACCCTGAGTTCAGGAATCTTCTAATTAACTGCTTAATTAAGATCTCCATTTGGAAGTCCCAATCTTTAGGAAGAACAAAATAGAACTCTATATTTCTCCTTCAAAGCCTTTTCCATCCCCAAGTGTTCCCCTTTCCCGTAATTAATATTACATTGATCTAGTTGCTCAGGCCAAAAACCTATAGTCATTCTTGATCCATCTCTTACTTTCATGTCATATCTAATCCATCAGTAAGTCCTGTCAGATATACCTTCAAAAATTTATTTTCTGGTTATATGATATATACATTCAACAAAATTCATTGAATTGTACCATTAAAATGGGTATATTTTATTGTATGTAAATGTAAATTGTACCTCAATGAAGTGTGGGAGTGTGTACATGTGTATTCCCTACATACATTTGACCATCTCTCACCACCACTCTCCTGCTTGAACGATCACAAAAAGCCCCTAACTGGTCTCCCTGCCACCACTTTTACTCATGACAGTCCAAAGTATAAATTTTTAAAATGTAAATCAGATTATATCACTTCCCTGCTCAAATCCCTCCAATGGATTCCAACCACACTTAAATTCCAAAGCCCTTACCATGACCTCAAGGCTCTACATGACCTAGTCCCCAATCTACTTTTCAAGCCTCATCTCTAGTCACTTTACCTCTTGTTCACTATGCTCTAGACACACTGGCCTTCTAGATGTTCTTAAACACACAAAGCTTATTTCCAATTAATTATTTCCCTTTTTAAAAAGAAATTTATTTCAAAACAAGGTTTTTGACATCAAGGTTCATGTTCGTCTACATCATTCCTTTAGATAGTCAACAAAGTAATGCTTGCTTAAGCCACCCAAAGAAGTGAATTTGAAATGAATACTTTTTAATGCAACCTGGCCTCCAAAAATTCAAGTTAACATTGTAAAGTACACGTAGCCTTTTAATGTCTGATTGGAAAACTAAACTGGGATCCATTACAGAGAGCTGGGAACATCAGATTAAGGAGTTTATATTTTATCCAACTGGCCATGGTTGCAAGCCTAAGTACTGGGAGGATGTTTTTCTATTTTACAAACCCTGAAGTCACAAGTCTGCAAAGATATGTGAAATAATGGAGGAAATGAGGAATTACATTCGGGACACAGACATCTTTTTATACCTCTACAATTTTGAGCCATGTAATTGTATTACGTATTTAAAATTAAATTATATTCTTAAATTATATTAAAAGAAAAAGTAACTTCTATATGACATAGAAAAATAAGAAACTAAAATAAATTCATGCCTTTTTGGGAAAAATTTATGGCACTCTGAATATTTTTAGTTCTACCCCAACTAGGAGTTGGATTGAAGAAGTATAAATATTTATATAAAATACATTCAAATATGTAGATAATGCAGACACATATACACAAACTATAATATATACTCATACATAATTGTAAATATTATATATTAGGGAGTGCCTTCCAGAACTTAATTCTGCAACCTAGTTAAATTATCATCACAACTACAACCTGCCAACTTTCAAGCATTTTCCTTAAACACCTTGTGGCAGTTTGAGATTATTTTATGAATCCCAAAAAGAGAAAGATTATGTTTGTAAACTAATCTGTTCCTCTGGGTGTAATACCCTTTGATTGTATTAAATTCAGTTAACAGGGAGCTGAGGTGGTAGAAGAGATTGAGCACCTCTCTTCCCCACTGGAAGGTCTCAGGATGGGTCTCCAGTGCTGCCTAAAGAGAAGACAAGCAGACAAAGAAGAACACACAGCAAATGGACATATGAGAGCAGCAAGCACAAAAACAACAGGGGGCAAGGGGGATAGATAAATAAATAAATAAATCTTTAAATTCAGTTGAAGGGCCTTTGGTTAGATTACTTGATAAGACTGCTTTAGGGCTTTGATTGTACTACATCAATGAGGTGTGACTCAGGTGAGTCCCGGCTCCTTGCTGAGTCTGATATAAATGGATTCATAGGGACAGACAGGAATAAAGAGAGCTGGCATATTTTTCATTCTGCTATGTGAGAGAGGACTGCTTAAGCACGAAGCCCCCAAGATGCTGGGCCCACAGAGCAGCTCAAGAGGAGACCAGCCCTGCTATATGCCTGATAGTTTACAGCTGAACTTGGTAGAGAGAGAAACAGAAGAGACTGATATAGGAGGCCAGGAAAGAGACAAGGCCTATGCTAGCTTGCAGCTGAAATCAGGAAGAAAGGGGAGCAGCTGAGCCTAAGAGAGGAAGCCCAGTGGGGAAGGCAGACACCAGGCAGAGATCACCCACCATCTTGCTTCACACGTGGCAGCTTACTCTTGTAAGAAAGTATCCTTATGGTGCTTCAAGTTGGACTTTTCCCAGCCTTGGAACTGTAAGCTTTAACGCCTTTATAAGAGTCAACACATTCCTGGTACTTTGCATTGGCACCCCTTTGGCAAACTAAAACACACCTGTATAGCCACTGAAAGACCTACAGATGATAAAAGAACAGGATAGGAAATAAAGATTGAATTGACAGTACAGTCTTCCTCTCAAACTCATCTCCAGTGGTGACTCTTACTGCTACATCAGTTAAGCAAGATTAACACGTAACCTGGTGACAACAATGAAAGGAGTACAAACCCCTATCGTCTTCTCCAAATATATTCCACCCCTTTATGTGACAATCAAGAAGTGATGAGGAATAGGACTGTGGTGGACTGAATTGAGTACTCCAGTTTGAATATGTTCTTGGTCTTGCTTCACATTCTGGTGAGTGTGAGCCCATTGTAAATAAGATCTCTTAAAGATGTAACTTCAGTTAAAGTGTGGCCCAACTGAAATCAGGTTGGGCTTTAATCCAGATTACTGAAGACTTTTATAAGCAGAGTGAAAGACAGGGAGAGAAGCCAGGGGAAAGAGCCAGAAGCCAGAAATCATCAGAACCCATGGAAGAAAGGAGAAGACATCACCATGTGTATTGCCATGTAACAGAAAAGCCAAAAAAACTGCAAAAATGGCTGCCAGCCAGAAAATACAGAACTTAGAGGAAGCAAGCCTTCTAACCTCTGAAACTGTGAGCTAATAAATTCCTGTTGCTAAGCCAACCCATTGTATAGTATTTGTTTTAGCAGCCAGGAAACTAAAATAAGGACCCCAAAGTATATTGTCATTCTCTCAGGTGAATAAAAGTCATTCTGATTTTTATTCCTGACCTAAATTCTAGAAACACTACACCATGAAAGAATCAGGAAGTGAGTCACGTTGAACTAAGAAAACTGACCCCACACCAGACAGGGTAGAGGCAAAATCCTATAAGAAATAAAAAGGAGAAGTTTAAGAACATAGAAACCCCAAACCCTCTAATCTACAGAATCCATCCACTGATCAAAGGTAAGGTAGTATGACCTTATTCATGGCTTAGATCTAAAAAAAAGATGGCCTTCATCTTGTTATCTGTCATGTCCAGGGTCATATGCTGTGGCTATGACTAGAGAACAGGGGAAAAGTTTCTCTTCACCTTAATTATAGAAATAACATTCTCCCTTGGAAAACATACATTTGATTCCCATCATCCTCTTCCAGTAACACTATGCCTTTCCTGAATCCCATCCTAGCTACCACCTTCAATCTCTTGAGTTTCAAAGTCATACAGAATTCAGCATATTTTGAATATACTTTATCCAAAAGCCAAGAATGAGCACTTGGGTAAGATTGAAAACATTTTTAAATGCTGCTTCTTAAACTTTAATGTGCATACTGTGGATCTTGTTAAAATGTAGATTCTAACTAAGGAGGTCTAAGGTAAAGGCTTCAGAGTCTGCAGTTCAAAGTGATTCCTAGGACTTGTCAAGGCTCCTGGCTGTCAGAAAACTCTTTAAGTAGCAAGATTTTAAAAGGCAGCAGCGGGGCCGGCTGTATAGCCCAGTGGATAGGGCGCCGGTACACCACATGGGAGGCCCCGGGTTCGGTTCCCGGGGACCTCTCGGAGCGGGCAGACCGCCTGAGAAGGCAAAGCCGCCACGGGCAGGGCAAAAAGCCGCCACAGGCAGGGCAAAAGCTGCCATGAGCAGGGCGAGCCACCTGCGAACGGAGCAAAAGCCACCCTAGAATGGAAGCAGAGCCGCCCACAAGCAGGGCAAGCCACCTGCACAGTGAGCTAACTCGGCGCGTCACCACAGCGGGGGGAGACAAAGCAGACATAGAAGAACACAAAAAATGAACACACAGCAAGAGCAAGCAGAAAAAAGGGGAGGGATATGTAACAAAAAAAATAATTAATTAATTAATTAAATTTTTAAAAAAATAAAGGCAGCAGTAAGCGGACCCCTAATCATACTATATAAAAAAATCAACTCAACATAGATCATAAGACATAAATATAATAACTAAAATTATAAAACTCCCAGAAGAAAACATAGGGGAACATCTTCAGGATCGTGTATTAGGCAATGGATTCTTACATTCTATACCAAAAGCAAAGCAAAATTAAAAATGTTTGTGCATTAAAGGATACTATCAAGAAAGTGAAAACAATCTACAGAATGGGAGGGAATATCTGGAAACCACATATCTGATAAGTATTTAATATCTAGAATATATAAAGAAATCCTTCAAGTCAACCAAGAGAAACAACCCAATTTTTAAAATGGGCAAAGGACTTCAATAGACATTTCTCTGAAGAAGATATACAAATAGCCAATAAGCACATGAAAAGATACTCAATATCAATAGCCATTAGGGAAATGCTAATCAAAACCACAATGAGATATTACTTCAAACCCAATAGAATGGCTATTACTAATAAAACAGAAAATAACAAGCACTAGTGAGGATGGAGAGATATAGGAAAACTTGTGCATTGTTGTGGAAAATTTGGCTGTTCCTCAGAAAGTTAAGTAACAAATTACTATATGACCTGGTAATCCCAATTCTGGGTAGATATCCAAAAGAACTGAAAACAAGGACTCAAAAGGTATCTGTACACCAACGTGGCATTATTCACAAATACATGGCACTATTTCACTTACAAAAAATGGAAGCAACCCATGTATCCATCAACAGATGGATGGATAAATGAAGTGTGGTATATACATACAATAGTATACTATTCAGCCATTTTTTAAAAAATTAAGTTTGCATACATGTTACAACATGGATGAACCTTGGAGACATCAGTTTGAGTGAAATAAGTCAGACACAAAAGGACAAATATTGTATTGCCTCACTTATATGAAATATTAGAATAAACAAGTTCATAGTCAGAAATTAGAATACAGGTTACCCAGGGTAGAGGTGTGGATGGGGAGTTAATATTGGTACAAAGTTTCTGTCTGAGGTGATGAAAAAGTTTTGGTAATGGATGGTGGTGATGGTAGCACAACATTGTATATGTAATTAACATGACTGAACTGTATACTTGAAAGTGGTTGAAAGAAGAAATTTTATTTTGCATATGTTACAACAATATAAATTTTTTGAAACCCACTTCCACTTTCCCAAAAGGCAATGGCACCTATATACACAGGTTACCTCCAAATGCACAATCTAGTGGAATGCTAACTATTCTTATTTTCTATAGTTTATCCCTTCTTTTCTAATTCACACCAGATCTATTTTCTTATTCTCTCAACACCTACAATTCTTCTTCAATCCTACTATTGATGTCTCTTTGTCATCTCTAAATGTTCTTCAGTCCTTTTTATTCTACCATACATCAAAATAATGCCTAAAATACAAAATCAGCTGATAAAAAATGTTCTTACGATTTGCCCAAGTCTAGTTTTAGTCCTATGACCTTTAAATGGATTAAATGGATTCTAATTAAGCATATACACATCCACTAATTTAAGACTTCTTGCATGGATCAAAATAAGGAATGGGAGGCAGGGGGGAACAACCCACTATAGAATATAGAGACTGGGCCTAATCTACATCCATCACAAGGACTCTTAGCAAATACTAACTAAAAGTCATTACAACAAACATATAATGAAAAGATTTTTAAGCTCTATTTAAGGATCCACTTATTCTAAGCAATACAAGTTAAAATAAAATTCTAATACCTCAAATTTGGGCACTGTCACCTTGAAAGCTTTAAACTGTATTTTTAAATGAAAGAAAAGAAATCAGAATATTTAGAACTGTATGTTCAAAAATTCTAGGAGAATATCCAAATGCTTCTGGTGTTAAGGCCAGATCTAATTTAATAGGTGTACCATAATGGATCTCTCTAAAAATAATCAAGCCATTTATTCAATTATAATCAAGTTAAATACTCACTCTAGCTTTCACCTTGAGACATATTAACAATAGCTTACGTACTGTTCAAGGGGGAAAAAATTCCAAGGATGCTGCAAACTATGAGGAAGAAATCACCTAATATGTTCCCTTAAGAACAGAAATTCAAATTTAACCATGTTCAAGTTGATGTTCCCAATATACTGCCAAGAAATACTTGTAAACTTCCTTGTGTATTCCCTATCTTAATTAATAGTATATCCAGTATCCCAAGCCAGAAACTTGGGTGTCAAGGGAGACTTTTCCCTCTCCCTCATCCCCACTCTTCCAAGGCCCCCAAATGAAATGATCACAATATCCTATCCATTTTGCATCATCCTAAGTGTTCCTCTAGCCTGTTTTCTTCACATACTCTGCCACTGCCTTAGTCCAAGCCCTTTTTCTCCCCTTGCCTGTTGCTCCTAACATCACTGTCTCCAGTCTCCTGTTCACTATGATCCTTACTTCACACTGCCATCCAGGTGATTTTCCAAAATGCAAACCTAATGCCTCTTCTGCTCAAAACCTTTCACTATGTTCCCATCACCTACAGAATAAAGGGTAGGCCATTTATAACAGCACATAACTCCATGATTTGAGTCCTGCCTGCTTCTCTAACCTCATATCTCACTACATGGCTGCCATACTGCACTTTAAGACCCTAACTACCTGAATTTCCAGCACACACATGCTATTTAATGCCTCCATGCTTTTGCAAAGGCTGTTGCTTCAATCAATAATGCCCTACACCCCTTCCTCCTTGGCTTCCTGGCAAACAATTACAAATCTTTCAAACCCCAGCTCAGATCCCAGGAAGCTATCCCAAGACCCCATCCCCTAGCCCTACAGAAATTATTCTTTTCTCCCTTGCCAACTTTGTATGCAATAATGGCTACAATTTATTGGGCATTTACTATGTGCCTGACGTAATGTTCCAAGCATTTTATATGATCTCATTTAATCTTCACAATAACACTTCCTACAAAGTGATACCATTATTACCTTTGAGGATATGGAAATTATCACAGAGAAATTAAAATTGTCCCCAAAGATAACTACCCATTAAGTGGTGAAGCCATTCAAATCCCTACATCATACATATTTCTATTATGATAACTATTAGAGTGAATTTATTTACACAACAGTCTCCCACCCTGTGAGCTCCCTGAAGGCAGGGATTATGTCATATTCAACTCAGTACCCACAGTGCCTGCTGTAAAATCAGTGCACATAATTGTTGAACTGCATATAAAATAGCATTCCTAACAAGTGCAAAAGAAAAGCATTCAGAGGTAGTTTCCAAATGAATATTCAATATAAGCTATAAGAATTTTAGAATTGAGCAAGCTACTTCTTCACCCAATAAAAAGGATGTTATAAAGAAGTTATCACAGACATGAGATTATAGTCTTTGTGGGCAATGAAATGGGTTTATTTTGGATAATGCAGCTTACTCTGCAATAAATCAAAACCCAAAGGACCATTTGCTTAAGATTAACTTTTTTCTCTCATTAAAAAAAATTCTTCTTGCTTATTCCAGGCAGAGAAAAGAAAGCCCTAAATTTACTTTGTTCAAGTGGAAAGATGCAAATCATAGAGCAACACTACTAACTGCTTCCTTAAATCCAGCCAAGAAATGTATCCCATTAGGCAATTAAAATAAAACACAGTTGCCTAAGCACATAACAAAAGAATTTCTAAAGTTATGTGAACTGGCATTCTACTATTCAAATAATGAAAGTCTTTATCTTAAGCAAAGAAAAAATGAAAAATCACAAACAAAATTAAATAGATTACCAGTACCCCACCAAGAATGCAGATTTCCATATTAACTATATGTTCACAATATTTCAACAACCATTCTTTATATTTCCTTAAAACTCTAAAAATCAAAGTTTTTCTAACAACAGTGATGAAAAACCTCAAGACCAAATCTACTGTACTTAGTGTGTTCTCATAGTTACAGTCCTCTGAGCCATAGTGAAGTGCAGTGATTAAAACCCACAGGGATGGTACCAGCAGCAACAGTGCACATCACAGTGCTTGTTAAGAGTAATCTGCACCCCGCCCAGCTCCTACACACCTGTACACTACAGAAAGTGAAATATGCTATCAGAAGAGTAAGAGTTTAAGCCACAGCGAGTTTAGGCAACAGTACAGAAAACTCTACTAGCAAGCACATCTTACCATTTCTTAGTACACTCAACCATCAGCTCCTGGTAGGAGGCCACAAACTGGAACTTGGATGCATGTTTTCCCACACGCTGCAGTCTCTTCCAAACTGAAGCCATGACGATCAATCAATACCCCGGAGCAGTTCTGGGTTAGCAACGCAGCAGTTTAATAAAGCAGAGGGTCCAAAGCAAACAAGCTTTGTAGGTATGCCAGTATTTCAAAAATCTCAACTACAACTTGAAATGATGTTTGGGGTCCATAAGTCTTCTCCCTGTTTCACAGGGTAAATCCCATCTTAGATGAATGTCCAGTGGAGAACAGTATGATATGCATGACAAGATGAATGAGAGGAGGTTCCCTCATAGAGACATCACCATTCCACCTTTCGGGCTATATGATGTTTATTCTGGAGTACTGAAAAGCAAAACAGAGACAAAAAGAGAAAGAAAATGAGGAGAGAAGCAAGAGAAGTGTTCAACCACCCATGTTAGATAAGACTGCAACAGACAGCCCCTGTTCTTCACATGTTTTTCAAACAATGAAACAAACACCAACCTCAAAAGCCAGTAACATCAAGAATGCAAAACACCAAGGAAGAAATTACAAGTCACACCGAAGACGTGAAGCAACACATCAGGATACCAGCATCAACAACAATCCAGAGACCCAAATCAGGGCCCTACCTTTCCCTCCTAGCATTACAGAAGGGCAAGCAGAGCGGGAAAGTCTAGGGATGCTGTCCACTGCCAGCCAGAGGGAGGAGTAGAGTATTTTTAAATAAACTATTTTTTTCAGCCGGTAATTAACAGCCTCGAGTACTAGAATACGTACTTAAAACAAATGAGGGAGCGAGAGGAATGCTGTTGTTCGGTCAGAGGGGAAAATGGATGGGGAACCAGAAGGGAAATCTCCAGGCAGAGGGAGGGCAGTGTCCCGGCTCCAGGCCACTTGGGCTCTCCTTCGCCTTCGCTGCCAACCGGAGGGAAATGGAAATTCCTGCTTGGGCGTGAAGCACTGACCAGCACTGCAAGTGCAGGGGGCCGGGTGCGGGGTGCGGTGCTTCCCTCCCCCATCCTCAGGGGAACAGCCCGCCCGAGCCTCTTCTCCGCCCGCACGTAGCACAGACCTCTACCCCCAGTGAAGCAGGCGGTGGCTCGCCCGCGGTCCCTGTCACCCGGGCGATGCCAGAAGATCCCAGCCCGGTCCCCGAACCCCGACCCCGCAGCACGTCCACTCCCACCTCTCCTCACACCTCTAATCCCGCTGTCGGGCTGAGTCTGGCCCGGTTCCCTCCTCAGCGCTGCTCCTCCGTCGCCGCCACAGTAGCAGCCGCCACCGCCGCCACCGAGTCCTCCATCCCTGCCGGAGCCACATGGAACAGCCGAGCCAGCCACGGCGTTCGCGGGAGCCGGGGTCTGCAGCCCCTCAGGCGGACGGCGCCCCTCACGCCCGCCCTCCTCCCTGACGGAGGCGCCTCGCGACCGTCCCCCACCCTACAAAACCCTGCCAGAGCCGCCGCAGCCGCTCAGTGCCCAGC
>PVKH010037980.1:0-11391 GCA_004027955.1 Chaetophractus vellerosus | reverse complement strand
TGTGCTCGATTTGCAGGCGACCTGCCCTGCCCGTGGCGGCTTTTGCCTGTCCGTGGCAGCTTTTTGCCCTGCCCACGGCGGCTCCGGCCCGCCCATGGCGGCTTGCCATTCTCAAGGCGGTCTGCCCGCTAGGAGAGGTCCCCGGGAACCGAACCCAGGGCCTCCCATGTGGTTTCCCAGCGAGCTCTTTATCCACTGGAGACAATTTTATAAAATCTCATACTATTTACAGATATCACCTGTAGGTTCTGTTTCCCTAGAGAACCCTGACTAATGCAGGTTGCTTGTCTTTTTATCGTTGAGTGTATGATCTCTTTATGTAACACATAGCAAACCCTTATCAAATATGTGTTTCCAAATATTTCCTTCCAATGAGTAGGCTGCCTTTTTACTGCCTTGACAAAGTCTTTTGAAGAACGAAAGTGTTTAATTTTGAGGAGTTCCCATTTATCTATTTTTTCTTTCATTGCTCATGCTTTGGGTGTAGGTTTGAGAAATCACTACCTATCATAAGATCATGAGGATGTTTCCCTACATTTTCTTCTAGGAATTTTATGGTTGTAGTTTTTATATTTAGGTCCTTGATCTATTTTGAGTTAATTTTTATATAAGGCATGAGATAGGGGTCATCTTTTGGATATGGCTATCCAGTACTCCCAGCACCATTTGTTGAATAGACTGTTCTGGCCCAGCTAGGTGGGCTTGACAGCCTTGTCAAAAACCACTTGCCCATACATGTGAAGATCTATTTCTGAACTCTGAATTCAATTCCATTGATCAACGCTTATAGCTTTATGCCAGTATAATGCTATTTTTTACCACTGTGGCTAAGTAATATGCTTTAAATTCAGGAAGTAAGAATCCTCCAACTTTGTTCTTCTTTACAAATATATTTTTTGCTATTCAGGGACCCTTACCCTTCAAAGTAAATTTGATAATTGGGTTTTCCAATTCTGCAAAAAAAAAAAAAAAAAAAAAGGCTGTTGGAAGTTTTATTGGGATTGCATTGAATCTGTAGATCAATTGGGATAGAATTGACATCTTAACATTATTTAGTTGTCAAATCCATGAACGCAGAATCTCTTTCCATTTATTTAAATCTTCTTTGGTTTCTTTTAGCAATATTTTTTAGTTTTCTGAATACAAGTCCTTTATGTCCTTGGTTAAGTTTATTCCTAAATATTTGATTCTTGTAGTCTCTAAAGTAAATGGGATTTTTTCCTGACTTCTTCCTTAGATTGCACATTAGTAATATATAGAAATGGTATTGATTTTGCATATTAATCTTTGAGATTAATAGAATTTTTGAGATTTTCTAGGTATAGGATCATGTTATCAGCTAATAATGAAAGTTTTACTTCTTCCTTTCCGATTTGGATGCCTTTTATTTCTTTATCTTGCCTAATTGTTCTAGGTAGAACTTCTGAGACCATATTGTGGTGACAGTGGGCATCCTTTTCTTGTTTCTGATCTCAACAGGAAAGTTTTCAGTCTTTCACCATTGAGTATGATGTTAGCTGTGGGTTTTTCATATATGTACTTTATCATGTTGAGAATGTTTCTTTCTATTCCTATATTTCAGAATGTTTTTATCAATAAAGGATGTTGGATTTTGTCAAATGCCTTTTCTCCATCAATCAAGACTATCATGTGATTTCTCTTCCTCGGTTTAGTAACGTGGTATACTGCACTGATTGATTTTCTTGTGTTGAACCATCCTCGCATAACTGGGATAAAGTCCACTTGATCATAATGTATATTTCTTATAATGTGCTGTTGAATTTGATTAGCAAGTATTTTTGAGGGTTTTTGATTCTATATTCATTAGAGAAATTGGTCTATAATTTTCTTTTTTTGTGGCATCTTTATCTGACTTTGGTATGAGGGTGATGTTGGCTTCATAGAATGAGTTTTGTAGCATTCCCTCCTGTTCAATTTTTTTTTTTGAAGAGTTTAAGCAAAATTGGTATTAATTCTTTGAAAAATTAGTAGAATTCACCTGTGAAACCATCTGGTCCTGGGCTTTTAATTTTGGGGAGGTTTTTTGATGACTGTTTCAATCATCAAATGCTATGAATGTCTCAATTTTTCACAAATAGCTATTTCTCTCATTGTTTGGATAGTGACTTCCTGGGCACTTCAAACACTGATCTTTATCTGTCTGGTTAGCTATTTCTTCCTCTTGACATAAAATACAATCAAAGCAGCAGATAGTTTTCCCTTCCTGAATCCTGGGCCACAGTTCTTGCTACACACAGATGTGTGAGTCTGCCAGGGGTGATGCATGAGCTGGCCTGCATATATTATGGACTCCATTTCTGCACTCATAAAAAGCACTTCATGGAGAGCTTGGTCCACCATATACACAGAACTATAGATGTAGTAGCTGGATTCAGATGTTGTCGTGTCTAATTTTTCCTTAGGCAGACTCCAAAGAGGCATTGGGTAGACACTTCCAAATTTCTCCACACACAGTTCCTGCAAGTGAGCAATTAAAAGCTTTCAGCCAGAATTTGGTAAAGAAAAAGTCTTCTGGGTATTGAGAGGGGCTAATGGTTCTGAGAAAAGTTTCAAAACTAGGTATCTCAAAGTCCTGGTATATGAGAGAGAGACTCCCATGAAAAGTATCTAAAAAGTGGTCAGGTGGAAAATAAGAAGCACCCCATTGTGATGTAGTGATCCACACCTTCTGGGTTGTTAAGAAATAGTTTTCTGCAGTGCTCTCACTTATTAATGTACCGGTATTGTCATAAATGATGAACACATTTACTGATGTGTTTGTGATTCTGGCCACAAAAGTCCACTCTCTTGAAGTGCACATCCTCTTGGTCACAAGTACCTTTTCCATAAATGCCATTCAGGCACCTCTTACAGTCATTCCTCCTCTAAGGTCCCAGAGGAAATGCTCATCTTTTATGTTATCTGTCACTCTGATCCCTATCTAGATCCACCCAAATGTATCAATAATGAGACCATTCCTAACGCTAGAGAATTGTCCTTGGGGGCCATCTGTTAGAGAGAGGAAAACTGGTCCTGACTTTTCAGTAAAGGATCAAAAGATCCATAGGTTATCTGTGGTATTTTGTAGAGTTCCAGCAGTCTTCCAATCTGGGCAGAGAATGCTGAAGAGATTCCTGCAGTGACAGCCAAATTCTTGTTCTGTCTCTGGCAGGAATAATTAGGGATAATCTGTTCCCCTCCAGATAATCATTTCGTGGTGCTCTTCAAAGTCCTGACATCATTGTGGAGGTCATTGTACAGATGGAAATCCAGAGAAAGGTTGGGGGAGCAGATGGGTGTTCCTGTTTATCTCTTCGATGGCAAAAAGAAAGGCCAGGACATAACGATAATTTTTGAAGTTCAACCAGGTAAGGCTGGCTTGGAAAACATGGCAAGGCAGGATCCCCCATGGTCTCAGAGTTGTCTGTCTCCTTTGCAATCTTGAGATGCAGAAAGCATTACTCCTGCTGGAAAAATCTAATTTCTTTTCAATAGGACTAGTCATATGTTAAAATTTCTTTTGGTGTCAGTTAGGTAACTTGTGTTTTTCTTAGAATTCGTTTACCTCATCTAAATTTTCAAACATATTAGCATAACACTGTTCATAATATCGTATTATTTTATATATATATATAAATATATATATATACAGGATCTGTAATGAGGCCTCCTTTTTCATTCTTAACAAATAACAATGGTTATTTGTGTCTTCTCTTATTTCCTTCATCAGCCTTACCGAAGGTATATCAATTTTGTTAGTCTTTTCAAAGAACCAACTTTTGTTTTGTTGATCCTCTCTGTTGAAAGTTTGATTTCTATTTCACTATTTTATGTTCTTACATTTATTATTAACTTCTTTCTAATTTCCTTGGGTTTATTTTATTATTGCTGTTCTTACTTCTTAAGATGGTTGCTTAACCCAGTAATAGTTCTTTTTGTTCTCTAATACATTTAATAATATAAATTTCCCTCTAATTATTGCTTTGCCTGTTTACCAGGTTTTAATATATAGTATTTTCATTTTCATTCAATTCCAAGTATTTCCCAATTTCTGTTGGGAAATTACTTAAATTTCCAATCAAATTGGGAAGTCTCTTGATATGTTTTGGCTATTGTTTTCTAGTTAAATCTCTGTGTGGTCAAATAACAATAGTCTAAAGGATATCAGTTTTTTTTTTTTTTTTAGATTTGTTGAGAATTGTTTTATGGCTCAGTATTTGTTCAAGTTTGTGTTATTCAAATCTTTTATATTTTACAGATTTTTTCCACACTTGCTTTATCAATTACTGAGTGTATTAGTCAGCCAAAGGGGTGCTGATGCAAAATACCAGAAGTCGGTTGGTCTTTATAAAGGGTATTTATTTGGGGTAGAAGTCCACAGTTACCAGGCCATAAAGCGTAAGTTTCTTCCCTCACCAAAGTCCATTGCCACGTGTTGGAGCAAGACAGCTGCCGACGTTTTCCAGGGTTCAGGCTTCTTGGGTTCCTCTCTTCCGGGGGCTGCGTTTCTCTTCGGGCTTAGCGCCTCTGTTTTCTCCACAAGGTCGCTGTAGATTATGAAGCTCTCTAGGCTTTGCTTCTCTCCACAAGGCCAGCTGTGAACTCTCAGGCGAATGGCTCATCTCTATCCCGGGGCCTTCTCTCCTTCCTCACCAGAACTCCAACATCAAAAACTGCTCCAACACTGTCCTTTGTCCTGTCTTTTATCTTTGATTCCCCCACCCACCAAAGGGTGGGGCCCAATGCCCTACTGACCTGGCCCAGTTAACGCCCTAATCATAACTTAATCATGCCTAGATTAGCAGACCAGTTTACAAGCATGATCCAAAATCTATTTTTGGAATTCATAATTACATCAAACTGCCCAACTGCAACACTAAGGAAGGCATGTAGTGATCTACATTTGATTTCTTCTTTTAGTTTTGTCAGTTTTTGCTTTATTTGTTTTGAGGCCATGTTACTTTTGGTACATACAAATTTAGAATTATCTTCACTTAAATTGTGCATTTGATGTGAGGTAGGGGTTAAGCATCATTTGTATTTCCTATTTGGTCATCCAGTTGCTCTAGCACCTTTTTAAAAATTGAATTACATTGGCACCTTTGTAAAAAATCAAGAATCTATATATTTGTGGGTATGTTTCTAAACTTTTTATTGTTTCATCGATGGCTATGTCTATCCCTTGCCAATATCAAAGTGTCTTAATTTGTCATTTTATATTAAGTCTTGTAAACTGATAGTGAAAATCCTCTGAATTAGTGCTTCTTCAGTGCTGTCTTGGCTATACTAAATTTTCTCATAAATTTTAGAATCAGAGTTTCAAATTATATAAAAAGTTTTTGATGAGATTACATTGAATCTATAGATCAATTTGCAGGAGAATTTATCTCCCAATCCATGAACATTTTTTTTTTAAATTAATTTAATTTGTTTCTCCCCACTCCCTCGTTGTTTGTAATTGCTGTGCCTGTTTGTCTTCCTTGTTTCTTTAGGAGGCACTGGGAACTGAATCCAGGACCTCTGATGTGGGAGGGAGGTGCTTAATCGCACGAGCCAACCTCCATTCCCTTCTTTATTGTGTCTCTCATTATGTTTTTCTTCTTGTGTTTCTTGTTGCATCAGCTTGCCATGCCTGCGTGTCACACCAGCTCACTGTCTTCTTTAGGAGGCACCAGGAACCGAACCGGGGGCCTCCCATGTGGTAGGCGGAAGCCCAATTACTTGAGCCACATCCGCTTCCCTATCTTATTTAATTTCTTTTAGACATATCTTGTGGTTTTTAGCACAGAGGTCTTAAACATCGTTTGTTAAATTTGTTCCTAGTATCTAATTTTTGGAGACTATTGTAAATGGTATTGGTTAAAATCATTTTCCTAAAGCTGTGTCTGATAGTTCCCAAATCTCGAGTCCCATAACCATATTATTGTCTGTTATTTCTGATATTTCTCATTTTATGTTGTTTTTACCTTAATCCGTGTGTAGGCCATTGTTTTTGAAAGTTTAATTTAAGAAATAATTTGAGATAAAGGATGGCGTAATCTTCCTCTAGAGGTGATTTCTAGTGAAGAGAGGCATTAACAACCCAAGAACTTCTCAGTCCAACTTCAGGGACTGAGACTTTTCTAGGCCACATAGAGAATGTGAAAATGAACTTGGACAGCTTAACTTCTCATTCATCCTTATTTCTAGGATAGAGCCTGGATAGGTTATCAGTGTCCCCTAACCTACTGGGTCTGATATTCCAACTTTTGTGCTTGTAGCATCTGGAACTTGTCAAACATACCACTCAATCTCTTAGCCTCTTAGAGGTAGGAAAATGTCCTTGGGAAAAAGTAACTTCAAATGCCATGGTCACATCTGTGCATCAGTGAGTGGACACAAACACGCACACATACACACATACAAGGGCAGGTATATCTATGAGATAAAATCCTAGAAGTGAAATTACTATATCAAAGAGTTTTTGTATGTGTATATTTGATACATGTACATCGGTAGAATAAAATCCTTGTAGAAATAAATGAAAACCACCCAAATGAGAGCAGAGACTATCTATTCAGAGTCAGTCACAATTACTTGCATATGGCAGAGAATCAAAGGCAGGAAGGGGAAGGAAAAAGGGAAGGCTTCAGGTCTGCTCTGCTTGGAAGTTATTGGCTTGGGGAAGCTGCAGATGGGCTAACTAGAGGCAGGACATTTTATGCCATTGGTTAGGGAAGCATATTTGGCTTTCTTTGGTTGGCTCTGAGTTAGAAGTTGGGGGCAAAAATAGGGAAGCTGACCAAAATTCTGACTGTTCTGGGCTAAGTGCTGTAGAGATTGTGGTTTGGTTTCCTTGGTCGATAGCTGCAGACTTTCTCTGAGCTGGTTGATGGAGAGGTTGTGGTTAGGCTTCTTGGGCTTCTTATGTGGGTCTGGCCATTGTCCATTTATATATTCAGTCTCCCATACTAGAAGTGATATTACTCTATCAAAGAGTAAATACATTTTAATTTTTGTCTTTTAGCTCTCATAGAAGTTATATTGATTTATACTTCTGCTAGCAATATATGATATTCTTTTCCAACAAAGCAGGCTACCAATCTTTTCATCATTACCTGATAGATGAAAAATTATATCTCATTATGTTTTTTATTTTCCTTTTTCTAAGTTTGACCATGTCTTCATATATTTTAAGAGTCATTTGTGTTTCTTTTCTGTGAATCATCTTATCCTATGAATTACCCATTTTTTTTCTATTAAATTGTTGGTCTTTTTCTTATTGATTTGTGGGAACTCATTATATATTAAGGAAATTAGCCTTTGACTGTGAAGTGAGTTATAAATATCCTTCTCAGTTTTCATTTGTCTTTTGACTCTGTTTTGGATTATTTTTTATATTTATGTAGTAAAATGTTTCAGTCTTTTAAATTAATGGCTTCTTGGTTTGTGTCCAGGAAGGCCTTATTCATTCCAAGACACACACACACACAAAATCTCATGTTTCTGTCTGTACTTTGTTTTATATTTAAATTTTTTTTGTCTCTTGGGCAATTATATAGCTATACATTGTGAGGCATTAATCAAATTTTCTCCCAATTATCCCGTTGTCTCAATATTATTTATTGAATAATCTCAATAATTCTATCATTCTTGGTTTTTAAAGATAACCCGTTTCTTAATTAGATCCAAAAGTTCCTGATAGCTATTTTGTTTTTAGTATTCTCAGTAGTATAAATTGGTAGTTCTAATATTGCATGATTATGTAATATTTATATTAATCAAGTTTAAAGAAAGAATAGGCATCTTAGATTCTTGACTACTGAAACAAATACTATACAGTGGGTTGGCATAAACAATGGGAAATTATTGACTCATGGTTTTGAAGCTTGGAGAAGTCCAAAATCATAGCTGTTACTAAGGAAGTGCTTTGTCTTTGAAGACTTTGGCATTCTGGGCTGGCTGCTGGTGATCCTTGGTCCCTGGATTTTCTATCACATGGCAATGCACATGGTGATGTCTTCTCCTTTCTACTCTGGGTTCTGTTGACTTCTGGCTGCTTCTGTAGCTTTCTCTCTGTGGCCTTCTCTATAAGGCCTCCAGTAATAGGATTAAGACACACCCTGATTCAGTAGGACATACCTTAACTAAAAATAACCTCATCAAAAGATCCTATTTACAATGGGTTCCCACGCACAGGAATGGATTACGATTAAGAACATGTATTTCTGGGATACATAATTCAATCTGCCAAAATAGGTAACAATTTTATCAGTATTGTATATACATAAACAAAACTACCAAAAAAAAAAAATACTGCATTCCCACAACCCAGATATTGCCACTAACATCTTGGTGTATGTCCACATATCCCTCCAGATCTTTTTCTATGTGTACTCATGTATAGTCTATCAAAATGAAATCATATGCTCCATAATTAACCTGCTAGTTCTCTAACCAGGATCCAATCCAGAATCTTGGGATTATCTGGTTATCATATTCCCTAAGTGGTTTTGAATATAGCACAACTTCTCCTACCTATACCTACCACTTTTTTCTCTTTTTATTTTAATGATGCTGACTCATTCAAGAAACCATGCCAGTTGTTCTTCAGAATGTCTCAGAACCTTCTAGATTTGTCTGGCTGCTTCCCGGCAGTTTTATGTGCTGCTCTGTCCCCTGTAAACTGGAAGCTGGTTTGCTAATTTGAGGGATCCAGGTGAAACCCTTCAATTTACCGCATGAGTGAGGCTGAGAACTTCACATTGCATCATTTCAGGAGACTGTGATATCAGACCCCACCTGTAGAGATGCTGAGGTTGGCCCTGCCTTAGGTTAAGGGCAGTCTGATTGCTCCATTGCAGAGTTCTGTTCTTCTCTTTGCAACTAGGAAGTAGTCTGTGTGAGGATAAGCTTTTGAAAACAACATAGATGTTGTGATTCCATACTCTAGTTCAGTGTTCAATAACAGTGGCATGGTACGAAAGTTCCCTGTTTTTCAGTAGACTTTATACTTGTTCTCTGAAATCCCCAATTCTATACCCAGTTCATACTCATGATTATAAAAAAGTCCTCTGTGTACCTCAGCACAGTTGACCAGTTCTGGCTATCTTTCCTGGATCTGTAGCTACTCCTTTTGATAGTTCTAATGCTAGTTCTAATGCTTTGTTAGTTGTGCAGCATTTGAAATTTAGGAAGTTTCCTGGTAGGAAAAGAAGGTAATCAGGAAACAAACAAAAAACAAATTAGAACCCACAGGCATATCTATCCAAGCTTTTAAGTGAATATTAGATGCAGAGACTGTAAAATAGAACTATAATAAAAACATTTGAAAGAAGAGATGTGTCCTTTTTAACTGTTTGTTTTTTGAGGTGGAAAGCTTAATGCAAAATCTGGATCTTATTACAGAAATTGAAACGAGCTAATGCAAGTTAATCTCTATTGCACCCGTAAAAAAAGAAATTAAAAGCACTAATGTTGCATGTGGTGTATATACAGTAACATTTCCTAAGTATCTTGTAGGTCTAAAACTGGGAATGATATTCAATGCTTCCTTTTCCTCAGGCAACAGTATCATAGGATTCAATTTTGAATCTGATAACAGAGACATTTTTGTTACACAATAGCTCCCAAAGGAAATGAAGGAAGAAGAAAACAGCTAGATTATTGAAACAGAGGCTGATGAGACACCTAGGTTAGATGTTCAGTTCTGGGCTTTCTTTCATTGGTAGACAGAAATTAATTGAGCATCTAATTGTGTCCATTTCAGCGGCACACAGTCTCTCTCTCTCTCTCTCTCTTTTTTTTTTCCTTACAGTTTAAATTGACCATTTGTTGCTGGCTAATTCTTCATTTTTTTTTTTTTTGTTTGTTTTTTTTTCTTTTTAAGACAATTTTCTCTGCTAATTTGAATGATATGTGTAGAAATATGCTGCACACCTGGCAAACTTGACATCTTTGTGAGATGAGATTTTTTTGTTCCAATTAATAGAAGTACATCTTAACTATTTAACCCTAGGTATTTGAATGAATGTTTTCTTTTCTGTCTCTTTTCTACTCTGAGTAAATTCTGAGTTTCCATCAAACTTGTGTCAAAGTAAAAGTCGCAGCATAATTTCAAGGCCTCAAGTACAAACTGTTCCACAGTCTGCATGGAAGGAAATTCATTTTTTGAAGCGACTTCATTACCAAACAGTTATCAAAGGGTGTCCCTCAACCCTCATGATCTCCTATAGAGATCAAGACCCTTTGGAAAATTTTGTGATTTTTGTAAAAATAAACTCTGGAAATATTTTTGATTGGGACAGGTACCATTTTCTAGGAATGTAATAAAAACCCAGCACCAGCCTCTCTGCTGGGCTATTTATATTCTTTTTGAAGAATATAATCAACACAGCTCAGATCAGCTTAGGACCTGGAAGTCCCTCTGTCCCAAGAATTAGAACTTTTGCCTTCCTATTTATCCTGTCACTAGGTCAATGTTCACTGTTTAAATGACTCCTCAGGCATTCTAAAAGGAGTTTGAGGGAGAAAGTTTTGACAAATACTTCAGTTCATGTTATGAGGGTAGCTGTGACACCCAAGGCCCCACTCACGGAGAGTGGACAGCACAGCTCCTGGGTTTCTCTGCCTATGTGTGAGCATGTAGCCATGTGCTCCTAGGGAGGGAGGTGAGATCTGGGGAAACAAGGTGTGGAGAAAGGGATATCTTGGGTGCCTTTGAATGGACCTTTCTTCCTAATGAATGAGAATACCTGAAGCCTGTGTTAGTGTCAGCCCCACAGTCACCTCCCCCTTCCCACCACCCATTCCTCCTTTACTTTTTGAGACTGGAGCAGGGTTTGAGGACCCCAGATGTCTGAAGGCTCATCTGCCCAGATGGTAATATAGTTCATTGGACATGGCTTAGAAATTTTCTGGTCTGTGAATAGTTGAACCTAAGCTGATTTGTTGTTTTTTTTTAACTTTTTATTTTGAAATAATTTCAAACTTACAGGACAGTAACAGAAATAATACAAGGACCAATACAGAGAACTCCAATATACTACCTTTCCACATGCGCAGATTTACTAACAACATTTTGCCACATATGTCATATCATTCTATGCCTGTCTGTCTGTCTATCTATCTCCTAAACATTTGAGAGTAGGTTGCATACGTCATGTTCCTTGAACACTTAATATTTCCAAGTTATTTCCTAAGAACCAGGATATTCACTTATGTAACCTGTTAAGTAGAATTATCATGTTCAAGAAAGTTAACATTGGTATAAAGCTTATATCTCTATACTACTTTTTTCAATTGTCCTAATAATGTCTGTTTGTGCATTTTCTCCTCCATTATTAGATCCAGTGTAGTATCATGAATTGTATTTGTCATTGTCTCTTTCATCTCTCTCCCTTTTTTTTTTTT
>PVKH010037979.1:0-11155 GCA_004027955.1 Chaetophractus vellerosus | reverse complement strand
CCCCACCAAGGGGCGGGGCTCAACGTCTCACTGATGTGGCAGTTAAAGCCCTACTCACAACTCAATCATGCCCAGATGAACAGACCAGCTTACAAACATAATCTAATCTATATTTTTGGAATTCATAATTAAATCAAACTCAAACCATTACAGGAATTTTAACTCAATTTTTTTTTTTTTTGGTTATATACCCCCCGCTTTCTGCTTGCTCTTGCTGTGTTCATCTCTCTGCGTTCTTCTGTGTCTGCTCTGTCCCCCCCGCCGTGGCGACTGCCGAGCCAGGTCACTGCGCAGGCGGCTCTGCACCACTTGTGGGCGGGTCTGCTTCTGTTCCCGGGTGGCTTTCTGCTCCATTCGCAGGTGGCTTTGCTCTGCTCACAGGTGGCTCGCCCTGCCTGTGGCGGCTTTGCCCTGCCCGTGGCGGCTTTTTGCCCTGCCCGTGGCAGCTCTGCCCCACCCACAGCGGCTTTGCCCTCTCAGGCGGTCTGCCCACTTGGAGAGGTCCCTGGGAACCGAACCCGGGGCCTCTCATGTGGTGCACCGGTGCCCTATCCACTGGGCTATACAGCCGGCCCCTCAATTTTTAAAAAAACCAATAACCATCGGTTCTGCAACTTCACGAAGGTTGTAACAGATATGCGGTACCAGGACTGTGGGAATGAGGGTGGAGAGACACTGGCCTTTCTGGGAGTGTTGGATGGGACCAGTTTCTCACCTTTGAGCAGGTTCTTGAAGAGAAGGGAGTATGCTCCTGGTAAAATTATGGAAAAGTATGGCAACCCAGGTAAGAGTATGGAAGTGGGAAATACATGGTTTGGTTTTGAAACGTGAGTCTTCTTGCCAGGTTGGTAATCAAGACAGGCCGGAAATAGAATAATTTAAAACAAACAAACAAACTAGTATGTTTGAAACTAGTATGTTCCAGACAGCAAGCTGAGGACTTTACATGAGTTAAATAATTTACTCTTCCCAAGAACTCAATGATTATTTTTTCTCCAATTTTACCTATGAGAAATCCGAGGGTGAGAGGAAGTAATTGGCTCAGCATTGTTGAGGTTCTCCACTTGTATAACTAACTCTGTGCAAGGGAACACAGAGACGGGTATTTTTGAAAAGATGAGCATGACGCTCCATCCCTCCTAATTAATGCCACTTCCCAAGACACTGAAATATATATTCAGTGGTGGCAGGAGAAGCTTTGTTCTTAGAACCAAATGAAGTCCCACATTTTGTTGATCTCTGTGTGTTGGGTTATGGAAGACATTTAAGGGATTGTATTGCATTTTATTACAGTTTTAAAAATAGTTAAAATGTATTATACAAATCTAGACCAGACTTTTGTGGGTTGCTTGGGTTCAACAGAACAAAGTTTGAAAACCACTGCCTGCATTATTTTATCAGATGTGATTTAGTCTTGTTCAATCATATCACGTGTGCCTCTTGTGTCTTCAAGTAGATTGTAATCTTCTTGCAGCCCACATTTATTTTGAGTCTCTTCCCAACACACCTGTAATAAGTGTTAAATAATTATTGTTCCATCAACAAGAAACTAATCCTCTTGTCCTTGGACAGAACTGATATGAATCAAACATGATGAGTTATCATTTGTCCCATTCATTACATACATCTGTAATGTCTCTTTATAAATAATTTCATTTTTGATCTTTGTAATGGCTAGAAAAGTTTTTATAGTTCTCTTAAGTTCCTCATCTCCTCATACTTATGTTCCTCATACTTCTTTTTTTAGGTAACTTTTTATTTTATAATAATTTTAGATTACAGAAAAAACACAAAGATAATACAGAGAGTTTCCATATACTTCACACCCAGTTTCCCCTTTTAGTACCATCTTACATTACCATGGTACATTTGTCACAATGAATGAACCAATATTGATTCATTGTTACTAATCAAAGTTCAAACATTTTATGGGTTTCCTTTGTTCTTATTTAATGTCCTTTTTCTGTTCCAGAACCCCAACCAGAATACTATATCGCCGGTAGTCCTCCTGTGTCCTTAGGCTCCTCTTGGCTGTGACAGTTTCTCAGACTTTCCTAGTTTTTGATGACCGTCACAGTTGTGAGGAGCACTAGTCAGGTATTTTGTGTAATTTCCCTCAATTGGGATGTTTTCTCATGGTTAGATTGGAGTTATGGGGTTTGGGAAGGAAGACCACAGAGGTAAAGTGCCATTCTCATCACATGATATCCAGGGAACCTACTATCAGCATGACTTATCACTGTTGATGTTGACCTTAACCTTATGGCTGAGGTCGTGTCCATCAGGCTTCCCCACTGTAAAGTTACTCCTTCCCCTCTCCCCTTTTCCATATTGTGCTCCTTGGAAGGAAGTCACTGTGCACAGCCCACACTTAGGGAGTGTGGAGTTTTGCCCCACCTCCTTGAACCTTATATTCTCTTTTATTTTTCCTATGAAGGTGAGAATCTGGCCAATATAAAATGAGAATGATCTACTTGAGGATGGCTATGATATTTCCCTCCAGCCTTCTCTTAAGACCAGGTTTCTCATCAGTGGCGCTATTGATACTTTGGGCTGGGTGATACTTTGTCATGGGTGCAGTACTGTGTGTTGTAGGATGTTTACCACCCTCTCTCCCGCAGTTGTGAAAACCCAAAGTAAAAATATCTGCAAAGATGCCCAAATGCCCCTTGCAGGCAAGATCACCCTCCTCCTTCTCATCCCCCTTCCCCCAGTTGAGAGCTACAGCTTTAAGGTAAATTATGGTACTTGGTGATACTTTCTATAAAAACACAAATATAGTAAGTTGAAATATTATTCTTTCTCCAATTGCAAAACTATTTACTGTAGTATAAATGCCCCCACTCATGAGTTAAACTTGACAGAGGAGTTAGGAAATAAATGCCTTTACTCAGTGCCAATATGCTGCCCAATTCTGGAGTGAATGGTGTGCTCCAGAGGTGCCATTTCCTAGAATACAGCATGAATGATGTCCCTTGGACTTGTGCAAGGCAGCAGTCCTGAATCTACAGATCCAAGACACTCCAAGCCTACTTTTATTTTTGTATTAGTCAGGATAGACAAGTTATGCTATGATAACAAGCATCCCCCAAATCTCACTGGCTTAAAACGTCAAACATTTATTTCTCATTCATGTTACATATCTTATGAGGGTCAGGGATGATTCTGCTCTTATAGTTACTCAGGAACTCAGGTGGTTGGGCATTTATATTGACATGTGCTTCCACAATCTTCATGGCAGAGAAAAGTGAGCACTTCAGTGTTTTTTACACTGGCAATTATATTCTGCAAGAGACACTCACCATTTCCTCACACTTTTCATTGGCCAAATCAAGTCACATGGTCATGCCTAACTTCAAAAGGGAGGAACCTTCCCATGTGGCTGGGAGGAGATGAACCAGAATAGTTGTGAACAGCCTTTAGGACCACCCACAGCTTTGAAATGTGAAAAAATGGTACTGCCGTGGCCAAGATATTTTTGAAGAATTAATGTATAAATAACTCATGGGACGCCTTCCCACTGTGATGGCAAGGCATCAAAAATATCTATTGAGTAAAATGATTATCTCATAGCATCCAGCTTTTTTTTCAGGGAGAGGAAGTTGCAAAAGGAGTCATCAGCATAGTGGATAATCCAACCAAATCTAAACAAGCCTCAGGATTTGGTTGTGTCTGAACTGTGCCTCTCTCGTGTCTCCATGACTTAATATCTATACCATCTATCTATATCAGAGACAGCTGTGAAATGGGAATTTCCTATGAAGATTTTTGTCTTTATGTCTCTGGGAGGAGGTGGAGATGACAGTGACCTTCTTCCACATACCAAAGAGTCTGAACCTTAGGGAGAAGGAAAGCTGCAAATGAAGAGCTGATGGCGCTGTTTCAACAAAGTGCTTTGTGAGAGTCTGGACATAAGTAGTGTAGCTTGGGTGCCTAGATGATGATGGGGCATTATAGAGTGGAGAAGAACAGTCACTTCCTCATTCCTCCTTAGACCCACAGTATGGTCCTTTCCAAGTGGATGTGGCATCATATGGCTACTTGAGGGTTCTACAGCCCTGAGTCAAGAGGAGGAGGATGGCCATGTTGATGTGCCTTCCTCAGATGGTTTAGTGGGGGTGGGTACCAACAGGAAACCTGGAGTAGGGAAGTAAATAGCTGAAACACTCCCATGGTCTCCCATATGTGGCCAGGGAAGGCTGAGGCAGAGGGCTGATCACTTCCCGATAAGCAGGTAAAGTTTAAGAGCAACAGAGTCTGGGTATTAATTGGATATAATCTCATTTATATCCAAACGCTGTGTAGCCCAGGGAACTTCCAGTTACGTGAGGATTTAAGAAAGATTTTTCATGCACATGGAAAGGAAGGCTGATGCTAAAGAGTTTGGCTGTCGTGAAGAGCTGTGAACTAGAGCTTCAGAGAAAAGGTTCTTTGGTTCTCCCTTGACCAGAAAAGTTATTGTTTGCTGCTAAATCCCATCGTGAGTAGTAAGGTCAAATACTATGTTAAAAAAGATTATAGCATAGTTTGGTTTAACTTCTATATTCTGAAACTAAGGTAGAGCTTAAAATATGTGCATCTGTGTGTGCATGTGAATATATGTAAATGTGTATGTGTGTGTACAAACACACATGTAACTGCCACTGAGGTGTGTCTGTTCTGCAGGATACATGTGTGAAATTATATATTATGGGCATGTCTTGGTGTATGGATATTTGCTTTAGAACCTTTATATACATAGGTGCCCTGCTCTGCAGGAGTGGTTCATTGGACAAGCACTACCCTTGGCAATTGTCAAGCAATGAGGTGGGACCACTTGTCTCCTGGGAATGGTGATACATTCCTTTCTCACCCACAAGCTCTCCAAGGCTAGAGTGCTGTTTGTGATGATTTGATGTTCATTCATGTGGTAAAGTTTATTTTGTTAATTGCCTGTGAGTCAACAATTACACCACACTCCATCAGGAGAAGGCGGCCCCCTCTCTAATGTACACACTTTCAAGTTTTGTTAAGTAGAGAAGGAAGAGCCTAGAGAAGCATCTCTGAACCCATCAACCTCCAGAAGAGAGACTGAGGCATTGTCCCAGCCCCACCATCATTGATGTGCCTAACAGCCCAGAACTAAAATTTGAGAGAGAACAAACCTGGTGATGATGGGCTAGGAGAGGAAGCTGATACCAGAGGCAGGTGGGGGCATGTCAAAGCACTTATTTTGTTCAGAGTAAGATGTAGGAAATGAAAAATTTAAGGAATAGATCTGAGAAAATCATAATTAGGATCTTAATATTTTAGGAGCAACTACCAAAAGACAAAAATCGAATTATAACTTTCAATCAAAGAGTTTTATATATTAAAGGAAGGCAGGAAAGAAGAAAAAACAAACAAAAGAGTAAAGTAAATAGGGAAAAAGAAAATGAGATGGCAGAAATCAATTCTAATGTAACAGTAATTACAAAGAATATAAACCCTCCAATCAAAAGACAGAGGCACTCAGGTGGATATAGGACATAAATCCAGTATTTTGATCTGGCAGTATTTTATCAATAAGAAAGTAGGAAAAGAAAATAATTCAGTTAGATGAGTAACAAAAGGATGAAAAAACATATACTAGGCAAAAAGGAACCAAAAGAAAGCTGGAATGGCAATATTAATATCTGATTAAATAGGATTCAATGTGTGGCAGTTTATTTTATGAATCCCCAAAAGAGTAAGATTATGTTTTTGAACTAGTTTATTCCTGTAGGTGTGATATTCTTTGATTACATTAAATTTGGTTGAGCGTCCTTTGATTAGATTACTTGATAAGATCACTTAGGGATTTTGATTGGTCTACATCAGTGAGACATGAATGAGGTTGAGTCTCTGCTCTCTTGCTGGGTCTGATAAAACCAAGGACACACAGAGAGATATAAACAGACACAGGGAAAGGAAGCCAGTGAATTTGGTTCTGCAGTGTGAGAGAGAGGCCTGCAGGAAAACAGAAGTCCATAAAGGGTTCAAAGAGGCTGGGCCCATAGAACAGCTCAAGAGGGGACCAGCCCTGCTATCTGCCTGGTTGCCCTCACCTGAGTGCAAACCTCAGCAGCAATTGGAAGTCATCTGACTTCAACTCGTGGCAGCTGACTTTGGTGAGAAAGTGCCTCTTATGGTGCCCTGACTTGGGCTTTTCTCGGCCTTGGAACTGAAAGCTTTTACCCCAAATAAATCCCCTTTATAAAATCCAACCCATTTCTGGTACTTTGGCAAACTAAAACAAGAGGCAAAAACCACTGAGAGACAAAGAGGGATAAGACATGCTTGTAAGAGTAACAGTGTAACAATAGATTAAAAATAATGAACATGAATGTGCCCAATAATGTCACCTTAAAAATACAGAAGATGACGATGACAAAACTATGGGGAAATAGTCAACAATTGTGGTGAGAAAGTTTAAAAGAGTTATCGCAAACTGATAGATCAAGCAAACCAAAGGCAAGCAAAAATATAAAAGATCTGAATAATATATTAAGCTAAGAAGCCAATAAATATGAATGGAATTCTATATCCAACCATCAGTAAAGGTACATTCTTTCTGAAAATGGACTGTTTAAAAAAATGGCAATTTAATAGGCCACAAAGAAAGCTTTGGTAGTCCAAAGAATCATATATAATGCAGGATATGTTCTCAGATCAAAATGAAATAAAAGGAGAAATGAATGTCAAAAGAAAGGAGTTCACATATCTGGAAGCTAAATAACAAACTACTAAACAACTAGGTTTAAAAACAAAAATTATGAAATGTGTGGAACTAAACAAAAATCAGAACACTACCTATAAAAATTTGTGAGATACAGTTAAAGTAGTTCTTAGACACATTTATTTGGAAATGAAAGACTGAACAAAAATTATCTAAGGACTCAAACTAAGAAGTTGGAAAAATACCAAACCCAAAAGAGAAGAAAGAGGGATATTACAAATTTAAGATAAGAAATTTAAGGGAAACTAAAACTAACAGAGAAGATTAACAAAACCAAAAGCTGGTACTTTGAAAACACTGATAATATAGTATTGCATGTTCTGGCAACACCGATCAGGAAAAAGAGAAGAGCATAGAACAAAAATTCAGCATGAAAAACAGGGAAATAAATGGACCCATCCGAGAAAAATTATTAAAACTTATGAATGATTCATCAATAGATTTGAAAACTAACATGAAGTGGATATATTTCTGGGAAAATACAAAATGCCAAAATTGGTGTAAAAAGAAATGGAAAAATTGAAGAGACTAATAAGACATAATGAAATTTAAGTGGTACTTAAGTTCTCTTCCCACGGAAACCTCAGGCCCAATGATTTGGTAGGTAAATTCTACCAAAGTTTTATTAAATAGACAACTTTGGAAAATGGAAAAGGAGTGAAAACATTATGTCATTTTATGAGAATAGGGTATTCTTGATTCCAAATCCTGTCAAGGACAGTACAAAGGGCTCATATGACTTTTGACTATGTATGTTAAAATGCAAAATGAATATTAGCTAAACAAATATAAAAAGTAAAATTAACATCATCACAGGAATTTTATCTGGAAAGCAAAGATGGTTCAACCTCAGAAAACATTAATACCTTAATAATCAAAAGTATATCTCAATAGATGTACAAAAAACATCTTTATAAAGTTCAACATCAGTTTATGATAAAATATCTATATAAACTACTTCTAAAAGGGAACTTTCTTAATGTGATAAAGATGTATGTTCCCGACCTACAGCAGACAACATCAGAGAATCTTTGGACTCATCCCCTTTAAGATCAGGAACAGATGCTAGAGTTTACCATAGTATCAAACGTCCTAGCCAACTCTAAAAGATAAAAAGCAAATTAGAGCAAAGTCAGTCTGATTATATGATCTAAATAAAAATCTATCTGAATCAACAATAAGAGAAGAGAATCCAGGCAATTTGCAAGAAAAAAATCAACTCAGAAAAATCAATAGAATTTTTCCATAGCACCAGTAACCAATAAAAAAATAAAACAGAAAGTAAGACTACTTCATAACGACAATTCAGAAATTAGCAAAGAATCTATAAGATATTAATAGATAACTTTAAGAAAAGATGATTAAATGGAGTTCTACGCTATGTTTATAAATGGAGCAACTTGACATTATAAAGATGCCAATTCTCCCCAAATTAATCTACAATTTGTGTGATAAAAAAAATTCCAGTTGGATTTTCTTTAGGAACACGAAAAACATATTCTATTTACAGAAGAGTATAGGTCCATGAAGAGCTAAGTTACCTTTTAATTTTCATTTTTTTGCTAAGTTATTTTGCAAAAGAAGAGGAAGAAGATGGACTTCCTTTACCAGAAGATCAAAACTAGATCCCTACCTTATACCACACGCAAAATAGACCCTGGATGGATGGAAAGCCTAAATGTGAAAAGTAAAGTTAGAATGCTTACAGAGGAAGAAGCAGAGCTTAGGGAAGAGGGAGGGTTCTTAAACAAGACCTCAAAAGAGCAAGCCATTAAATAATTGATAAACAATAAAATCATTGATGGTTCTGATTACATCAAAATTAAAGAGCTACTTCAACAAAGACAACACAAAGTTTACAGACAGATAAGGGATTTGGAAAACATATTTGTAATGTATTATTAAACCAATAAGAGACTAATATCTAGATTATAAGGAACTCTTCAGATAAACCAGGAAACTCCACAGGGAAAAAATGGACAAAGAATATAAATAGCTATTTGCAGAAAAGGACACCTGAATGGCTAACATATATATGAAGACATGCAAAATTCAGAGAAAGGAAATTGAAATAAGAGTGGGGTACCATGTTATACCCATCTTAACTGGCAAAAATTAGGCACTTGATAACACATGGATTGGCAGGATGTGAGATACAGGAACTCTCATGTCCTACTGGTGGGAATGTGAATTACTCGGTCATCCAGGAGAGCTACTGGGGCAGAGCTTCTTCAAATGATGGATGTGTTTATGCAGGGACTCAGAATCCCAATTGTGGGCAATCTCGAGAATTTTTTTTTTTTTTTTTTGCATGAACCTGAAGGAAACTGTGGAGGCAAGTGTTCACTGCTTGGTGTTTTTATCGTGGGGAGATGGAGTCAACCTGAATGTCACTTGCAGGGGAAATAGTTGAGTAAAATATAGTGGATGGCTTCATGAAGTACTATGCAACAGTTAGAGATCACAAAATTGAGGTACTCAGCAGCAGGGATAGATCTCTAAAACAGAAGGCTGAGTTATAAAATAAAATAATTGATCCATAGTCTAAGGCATTGCAAATTATACACACACACACAAACAGTTCTACATTTTACAGGGATATCTACAAACTTGAGGATATGTATTAAATGCATTTGTACTATTGCCTATGGGAGAAGGGGAATGGGAATAAAAAAGAGACTAAATAAAATAATATAAAAGAGGACACTTGTCTAGACTGATAGTAATAGGCCATGAACCAAGGCATAAGTTTAACTCAATCATCTGCCTCTGAAATCCAGAAAAGAAGGCACAACAACTATACATTTATACACTTCTGTCCATTTGCAGGTGCTTTATTTTCTTGTTGGCCACCAAATCTGGAAAACTCAAAGTGGGGGTGGGTTTAAACTTCAGTTGCCATTGAAAGAAATAACTAAATTTCTGGTTGCTGCAATTTGGAGGAAACAACTGGTCTCCATCCTTTAATTCAGAACTGTCCAGGGAGCAGATGTTGCTCAAGTGGTTGAGCACCTACTTCCCCCATAGAGGTCCCGGATTTGATCTCTGGTACCTCCGAGAAACAAAACAAACAAATGAAAAAAACCAACTCTCTTTGGGGAGCAGATGTAGCTCAGTGGTTGAGCGCCTGCTTCCCATGCACGAGGTCATGGGTTCAATCCGTGGTACCTCCTAAAAAAAGAAAGAAAGGTCCAGTCTAGTGCTCCTCACCTATTCCTAGCACCTGGTTTTACTGTCCTCTCAATGTCACATACAGAAAAACTCTGCTGAGACCTTCTGTTTTCAGAATCAAGAGTTTAGTGAAGGCACCCGCACCCCACCTCCGTTTGCCTACACAGACTTTTTAACTGTGATTGATGCTTTCCCTCCCATCAAGCTGCATCAATTATACTAGCAGCTTTATGGTCTGATATTTGATCCCCTGGCAATCCCACCAGGCAATTGTAGGTTGACACAGGCAACCAGGTCCTCAGACAACGTCCAGGTTTCCCAGACAGTAACTTCTGAAGATTTATTTTTTTTCATTAAGGGTCTGTTAGATTCCTTACATTTTATTTGTAACATGGTATGGGGCAGATTAATTGAATGTCAGTGACTCTGTCTTCTGAGATGGCCTTTTCCCCTCCTAAAGTAAAAACTAAATAATTATAAGGCCAGCTCATCCAACCCCTGCCTTAAGCTTAGATTTTATGGAAACTATCCGAGCATGTTGATCCTGTTCTCAGAAAACTCTGGGATATAATATGGTCCCACCTCCATTTGGCCCCCTCACCAGAGAGTTCACCTTTTATAGCGACCCCATATCCTTGATGCTGCAGGCTTTAGCGTCAGTTGTTATTCTGTTCTGTGAAGACACAGAGCATCTGGGAAATGTCCTTTGTTTCAACAGATGTTCACGAACCTGGAGCCTACTAACAGTTCCCCAAGCACTCTTCATGTCTCCCCCTAATCAATTTCTATTACAGCAACATTTATACCGATGATACTCCCATGGAAGGTTGTAATTCTAGGCATTTAGCAGATTTCCCAGTAATAACCCATTTCGTTATTGTGGGCTCACGTCAAGTTTATCATAGCAGACAGTTCATCTGAAGAGCTCAATGTTCTTCCTACAGGGTTGTTAACTGAGCAGCCATCATTTAAGTCACGTTAGTAGCAATAGTTACTATTTCCCCACCAATTCCCTGTCTCCTGAGTAATAGAGAGATGTCATTAAGGAGAATACTCCATCTATTAAAAGTATTATATTTTGTTATTTCTCACTAGGGCAAGTTCTGGGTCATCACAGGCCAGGGCCTTTAGTGAGCACACCTGTGCTCCAGGGCCCTGGGGTGGAATTACTGGGAATCTTGACAGTTTTCATTGCCTTTATCATGTGTACATCTCTGCATCGAATTATACTTATAAAAATATAGCTGT
>PVKH010037978.1:0-11437 GCA_004027955.1 Chaetophractus vellerosus | reverse complement strand
CTTTGCCATGCCCGTGGGGGCTCCGCCCTGCCCGTGGTGGCTTTTTGCCTTGCCCACGGCGGCTCTGCCCCGCCCACGGCGGCTTGCCTTTCTCAAGGCCGTCTGCCCGCTCGGAGAGGTCCCCGGGAACCGAACCCAGGGCCTCCCATGTGGTACACCGGCGAGCTCTTTATCCACTGAGCTATCTAGCCGGGCCTAATTATTTTATTTAGATATACCACGGTTAGGATGTTAATATGGTTCGTGTTTGGACTTTCTGGAGATAATGAGGCTCTCTATGGGGTACTTTGCTTGATGAAAATGTTGCTCCTGAATGATCATTCCTTTCTTACATAAGTGTGCTAATGAATACCACTCATGAGCATATTAAATATGTTTCTGCCTATTTATGTGCTCAGTCACCCCTGAACATATCACAGATTCATTCATTTTACTTACAAAATAGTACAAGAGATTTTCCGTTTGAAAGCCATTTGGTATTTTTTTCCTATGAGATGATTAAAAACATTGGAAAGATGTAAATCTGAGATATATCAGATGGATGAGGAAAGAGATGGATTAAGAAATGGAAAAAATTGTATATGAGAAGATATGATCATTTTGGTAAAGACACTAATAAATGTTTTTTTTATATTCAATATGAAGAGGATAAGATTTTTAAAAAATTTATACCATATCTATGTAACATTTCCATAATCTATAATGTATTCCCTTCAATAGCACCTTCTGAGACAGTTTCAATACTAATTTAAATAAATAAGTTAATATATTATGATCTTGATTCAATGGATTCAATGGATTCAGTGGACATCACTTAGGATTCTTTATGTCCACATTATATTTCATGTGTACGATAGTACCTAGAAATGGCTTTTTTTCTGGGTAGTTTAAAGTACTGTTCAATAGTTGTCAAACTCTGTTACAAAGGAGTATAATTTGTGAATCCCTTTTCCTTAAAAATCCATCAAGCATAGTATAGTTACAACAAACATTGTTGCCATAGTGATAGAAGAGTTGCATTCTTAAATACTCTCGAAGCAAGGTGTTTTGCTTTACCAGCTGCTAAAACAAATACCTTACAATGGGTTGGCTTAAACAACAAGAATTTATTGGCTCACAGTTTTAAGGCTAGGAGAAGTTCAAAATCCAGATATAAGCAAGGTGATGCTTTCTCCCCAAAGACTGTGGTATTCTGGGGCTGGCTGCTGGCCATCTTTAATTCTTGGCCTTTCTGTCACATGGTATTGCACATGGTGATGCTTTCTTTCTCTTCTGGGTGCCAGGTTCTGTTGCCTTCTGGTTTCTTGCTCTTCTTGTGGTTTCCTCTTCCATGTCCAGTTTGCTTATAAAGACTTTAGTCATATTGGATTGAGGCCCACCCTCATCAGTTAGACTGCCCCTAAACCAATACCATCTTCAAAGGTCATCTCTATCAATGTGTTCACATCCACAGGACCATTGATTGGGACCTGAACATGCCTTTTGTGGGGATCCTGATTCAGTCCCCAACAGAAAGATTGTCTTACTTTCATCAACTCCAAAGGAATGCCTGAGAGGCAGAACAGTCATTCCAAGGATGGACCTTCCACTTGCTCTACACACTCCTGTTTTCTGTAGTTTTTGTACTCAATAACTAGATGCCAGTAACATGTGCTCCAACATTTTAAAGTTTTGTAATTTTTGAGCCAGATTTCTATGGTCTCTAGACTGTCATGTGACAGCAATACAAACATAGATGTAAGTAATTAAATTTCTTTGTTGAAGTATTTTGCAGCATTTTGGTTCTCTGATACAAAGTAAAACATAATCTAAATGTTTGCCCTCTGTGTCTTGCAACTGAAAGAACTCACAAAGAATTCCATACTCTCTCTCTTATTTCCACCCTTATAGATTGCAGACATCACTTTAGGGAGATCTTGAGGATTTTGGAAAAGTGTGTCCCTAGGAGTATTTAAGTAACCTAAGTTAAGAGAATTGAACTAAAAGGAAAGCAAGATACACATTTTCTGTTTTAAAAAGCAAATGTCTAGAAAGACAGCATACTCCTGATTATAAAGTAAGACTGCATTTAACCAGCAAAGAGATATGAAAAAACGGGCAAAGAATTCCTTGGAGTGTGTCATTGTTTAACTGACAGTCTCTTGAAAGGCAGCCAATAAAAGCAGGTTATCACTATTAGCACCATTCATTATATAGCTAGAAAACATTGATTACTTGGTTTTCAAGAAAATTACATAATACATTCAGACTTGATCCACCATTTCTTTTCTCTGTATTTATTCTGAATTGCTGCTGAATCCATTTTTTACACATTCAAATCTGACTCCGTTTTCCCCATAGAGGAATGTGGATTACACGTAATGAACAGGATAGAATTTGTGTTCAGATTATTAATGGATTGGTAACAACTGTTACTCCGTCATGCTTCTCTCAACAGCTGTTTATATTTTATTTAATATCTGTAAAAACATTTTTGTGTAGTTCCTTGATCTGTATAATAATTTCCTTTTGTTCTGAGCCATTAAAGATGTCTTTGAACCCACAAGACAGGTTCCTTCAAGACGAGTCCACTTTCATCATAAGAAATAAGCATCATGAAAAATGAACTCTGCAATCAAAATGAGAAAACAAAGGTGGGTGAACTCTACAAGAACATAGAATAAAAGTCAAGGCAGCTGCTGAAAACGATCAGTCACTGCTCTAAATCGCTCTTGATTTGTACCAGGAAGCAGTCTTAGTGCACTTCACCAAATCTTTTCCAGAGTTATCTTTTGTGTTCATTCTCTCTTACAGCCTCTCTAAAAATTCTGCTCACTGTTTGTCACAGTCAGGAACAGGTCTGTTAAGCTCCCTCTAGTTGATAAGTAGGCGTCGTTACTTATGTATATCCTGTTGTGCTTGCCTCCTGTAGTCTTGAATTTTCTTATTGTTCAAGCCACAGTGATCTCAGAACAGCATTCTTTGTAAAATACAATGTCTACTTGAAAATTTGTCAATTTGCTTCCAAAAATAACTTGAATACAAGTCCAAATGACCCTCCTCTCCACATGCTTTATTGTGATTAAAGTAAAACCAGAAAAAAAAATTCGAAATGGAAAATGGAGGCAGTGAGCCATCCTGCAAATTGCTATATCACCTGCAAAATGCCACGAAAGGGCTTTCCTTTTTGAAGTGAAGAATGAATAAAGTAATGAGAATCCATAATACGCAAGTGGAGAAAAAAATAAAAGGAAAAAAGCTTATGCTGCTGTGTCAATGAAAGATATGGAAAGTTGGGTTTGGTGGGGAAGGGATGGGCTGTAAGTAAGGAAAGAAAGCTGAGGACAAAAGACTAATAAATAACCAGACTCTGTGAGAACAGTGTAGTTTTGTGTTTGCAAATTTAGCTTATGACTTTGCTCTAGTAAAATCAGAATGTGATCATTTGTAATGACTTCACGCAGTAATCCTTGTTTCTATGGGGAATTCTAAAATGAAAATATGAAGAATTTCTTGAGTCATATTCAATATAATTTTCCCATAGTGTATTAGATGCAAATATTACAAATATTTAATAGAAAGAAGATTATGGATTTATAAAATAACATTATGTATGTTACATTAACTTTAACTTTTAAAATCCTAATGCCTTCTATTTACACAAAACAGTGCTTCCACCAGAAAAACTGCAGCTCCATCAGTGAAGAGAGGTGAGAGCCTGGGTAACTAAGGAAAAAGGGCTTTCTGCTGCAGCAGGAGATGTGTTCTACTATCTAAACAAAACCCAGAAAAAAAAAACCTAGCAAAATATTTCAGAAGAGGGATATGTTTAACTGCAGCCCCAGGAGAGGCAATATCAGTGCCAAGAAGTTTTGTGGGTTTTATATGACTATTATTTTGCTATTCAATTAAAAAATGTATGCATGCCATGGCATCTTCCATCTCTCCTGCTTCAAAGGCTAATTTTGAGTCATGCAGAGCACCTTCTTAAAGCAACACACAAACAAAACATCAAGTTCTTTAAAAATATATCATTGAAACAGATGTGCTCCAAATGCTATTTTTATTGTAGAAATTTTTTGTGTGTTTCACATGGTAATGATAATTCTGAGTTGTAAAAGGACTTCTTAAAAATCAAGTTACAAAATAGTAAGTATCATAAAGGCAGAAGTGATTTTTTTTAAAGGATTTATTTATTTATTTACTTACTTACTTACTTACTTTTATCCATTTTTACCGCCCCCCCAGAAATGATTTTTAAAAGGGAAATAGTTATATTTATTAAAGAGTCAATTTTATAAACTAATTGTCCCATTGGTAATCAGTTTATTTTTTTTTATTTTCTTAAAGTATTTTGTTAGCATAATTTAATAAAAATATATTAATGGGAAAGAGATAGTAAAAGAATAGTTTATCTTTTTCATCCACCTTCATTTTTTATTACTTAAAATAATTTGTTAAAAGATACTTTGGATTACATAAAGGTTACATAAGAAATGTAGGGGATTCCCATATGCCCCACTTCCTATCCCTCCCACACTTTCCTACATTAACAACATCCTTCATTAGTGTGGTACATTTGTTAAAAGTGATGGACATATTGAAGCATTGCCACTAACCGCGAATTATAGTTGACATTATTGCTTATACTACTCTGTCCCCCACAATTTTGTACATTATGACAAAATATATAATGGCCAGTATTTGTCATTGCAATGTCATGTAGAACAATTCCAATGTCTCGAAAATGCCCCCTTATTACACTATTTTTCTCTCTCCCTCCCCTCAGAACCTCCAGTGGCCACTGCCTCCACATCAATGATAAAAGTTACTTCCATTGCTAGAATCACAATAAGGCTGTAGTAGAATAACAGTAAGTCTACTTTAGTCCATTGTTCATTCATTCCTCAACCTTGAGGATTTTGGGATGGGGATGCCCACTCCACCTGTAATTGAGAGGAGGCTTAGATCCCATGGGACAGATGGATGGGACTATCTTCTTTGCAGCTGCAAACTCTCTCTGTTCCTTGGGATGGTCGTTGTCCATCATCATTTCCTTGTTAGTTGTCCTGGGTGAGTCCAGTGAACTGGAGAGTAAGTGTTGCAACTCTGCCAACTCTGCCAAGATTCAGGGCCCAACTGGCACAAGAATGGACCAAAGATTTAAGTCTCTTGGACATATACCTATCAAGTATAGTACTAATTATAGGCTCAAATATATCCATCTTCATTTTCTAAAGGCCAAAACCTAGTAACTATTCTGACTGTTAGATGGCTATTACTTTGATAAATTGGACTAGACCTTTAAATACCTTTAGGTGTCTTTAGGTAAATTTAGTTGATTTTCTATTTTAATTATTCAGCTTGCTTACAGATTTTTGCATAATGCAAATGGTTCCTGTTACCATGCATATATTAAGAATAAGTTGATGCTGAAATAATTAGTTTGGCTAGTGATTAACAGCAAGGTTCTACATCCAAACTGTGTTTGTTTGTAAAATCTACAATGTAAAATTTGTCACTTCAAGCAAATCATTTCATCTTTCTTTGGGCCTCCTTTTGCTTGGTTGTAAAACTGGGGTAACCATTCTCAAAGAGCTGTTGTGGAAATTAAGTGAATTAGTGTATGCCTGGTACTTAATATATTTACAATAAATACTAGTTCTTTGCAAGTGAGGTTAGGACCATAATCTAATATGTTTATCAGTTTACAGAATAGTTATTTAAATAACCAGATCATAAAGGTAATGTTATTTGCTATGCAAAACTATATACTTACAAAATTTGGCTTCAAACTAACTTCTGCTGTCAAACAAATATGTTAATTTTCTGCTTCTTGTGTCATAGTTACATCAGATAAATTTTATGATCCTCGGTTTTTCCATTAATAAGATGGGGATAATAATGGCCAGCTGTAAAGGATTGTTATGAGAAAACAATGAAATAGTATATATCAAATGTCAATGCAATAACAGGAGTGTAACATTCATTAAATGAATAATAATTTCCTTAATGCCAAGGTCACAATTAAGCAATATCAGGTAACTTCTACAAGGGAGAGTGAAATTAATATGTCTAAATGATATTTTTAAAGAATTGGGTACATTCTTGAAGCATGAGTTTATTTTTGTGTCCAATTCAATCTCGATTATTAAAGTGCATCAGTGGCTTCCAGTCTATTCAATGTATTATATATATAACCTTGCTTGTGAGAACACAAGCAAACACAAAAGCAAATATATAAAGACTCTAAGAGCAGTGTAAGTCTGTACTTTAATAAATTTAGAGAGTTTTCCAACCAATAAAATCTCAGCATCAGAAAATACCTTGAGAATAATATAGGCGTATTTTAATTTTAACACTTCAATGTGCAAGCCATTAAATACGTTTTAAAAAGTGTAAACAGCTGTTGAGAATCTATGACTGAGGAATCAGGTTTCATATTAAAACAACATATGTGACAGCATTTAAGAAAGGGGAAAGATGGGGCCGGCTGGATAGCCCAGTGGATAGGGCGCCAGCATACCACATGGGAGGCCCTGGGTTCAGTTCCCAGGGACCTCTCCTAGCGGGCAGACCACCTTGAGAATGGCAAGCCGCCATGGGTGGGCCAGATCTGCCGTGGACAGGGCAAAAAGCTGCCATGGACAGGACAAAAGCTGCCACGGGCAGGGCAGGTCGCCCGCGAATGGAGCGCAGCCAGCCACCCGCGAACTGAAAGCCAGCTGTGAATGGAAGCAGAAGCCGCCCACAAGTGGGGAAAGCCGCGCCTGCGCAGTGACCAGTCTCGGTGCGTCGCCGCAGCAGGGGGGAGGGGAGATATGTAATAAAATAAATAAATCTTTAAAAAGAAAAAAGAAAGGGGATAGATATTAGACAGAGATATTTTAGTTTTTGTTTCTTTGCTTTTACATTTTTTTTTTACTAACTGCAATTGGAAGTTATTGAAAAATGTTAATTAAGAGAGTAATATGATTAGATTTGTATTCATAAAGACCACTCTGGGTGCTACATGAAGAGTGTAGCTGATAGAATGCACAAATGGTATCTGATATAGGATTACTGTAAAGTTTAGGCTGTGCTGAGACTAAAAAACAAAACAGTTTCAGATTAAAGCAGTAGATGCAGAAAAATGATAAAAAGAAAAATCATGAGCAGAATTCAATAAGACTCAGAAACATTACAAAAAGAGAAAGAAATGTTACTAGGGGAAATCATTTTAGTGACATGGTAGATAAACATGAGATGTTCTCTAACAGTGAAGAGAGAGTGGCCAAAAGTTAATCTGATGAAGCAAAGATGGACGCTTTGGAGGAAAAAGGAATGAAATTTAACTTGAGTTATAAGTATAATTAAAAAAGAAACAAGGAAGTTTGATGTGAATCAATAAATAAAGATATAAGCAAAGAAAATTTTTCTTTGTATATATAAGTTCACAAGTGAAAGACTGAGTTGCAAAATAAATTGAGTGCCACACAGACATAATCTAGAAAGAAAAAAGAACTTATAGTCACCTAAGAAAATGACAGATTTTGTACAAAGGCTAAAACTTCAAACTACAGTAAATGCTAAGTCCACAAAAGTATGAAATAAACACAATGTAACATGTGTTTATTCTATAGTTATTACATAAGAGTAACATAAAAAAATTCTCAATAAAGAATCAGAAAATAAACTATCCACCCCAAATTTTATAAAATAATATTTAAGGACTATCCAGCTGACCAAAAGATGACAATTATATTCATACATGCATACATAAATATATATATATATATATATATATATATATATATATACATAAATACATACATAATTACAAAAATAACAGAAAACCACAGATTCAGTATGGTATTTTACCCTGGCATAATTTGAAACTCAAATTTAAAAAATTAATATTTGTTAGCTGGATTTAGTAATCTGTAGCTAAATCATGGTCTTTTCCTTAGCACACCATTCTCAGCCAATTTTCTAGTTCTAGGAAAGTATTTATAAATTCACAACTTTGACCGTCCAATTCAGACATTGAATTTTTTTTTTAATTTATTATTTTTTAAAGATTTATTTTATTTTTATTATATATCTCCCCTCCCCCCCATCGTGGCAACGCGCCGAGGCCGGTCACTGCGCAGGCGTGGCTTTCCCCGCTTGTGGGCGGCTTCTGCTTCCATTCACAGCCAGCTCTGCTTCAGTTCGCGGGTGGCTGGCTGCGCTCCATTCGTGGGCGACCTGCCCTGTCCTTGGCAGCTTTTTGCCCTGCCCACGGCAGCTCTGGCCCGCCCATGGCAGCTTGCCCTTCTCAAGGCAGTCTGCCTGCTAGGAGAGGTCCCCGGGAACTGAACCCGGGGCCTCCCATGTGGCATACCGGCGCCCTATCCACTGGGCTATATGGCCGGCCCATGAATTTTTATATTCATTATCTATTGCAAATTTTTTTACCCACTTAAGCAATAACAACATTCTAATCCAGCAATTTTTTTTCAATGGTGAAACTATTTTACTTTGTTGGAACACTGAGCTTGAAGAATTATTCAAAAATATAATTTTTCTTAATTACATAAAAAGTAGATTTTTGAAAAACAATGGACATTTTCACTGTCAAGGAATATGAGTAATAGCATTCTGCATCAATAAAACTCATAACAATTGCTTAAGTCATTGAGATAGTTAATTGTGAAAATTTCGTAAACCACCCAGTTGCAGGTATTTTCTCTCATGAGCCCAGTTTCATATCTTCTTACTAAAATATGTGAAATATTTAATTCATAGTGCTTAAAAACCATTATGTCATAGCTTCATAAGAACATAAAAATACATTAAAATCTGTCAATAAATATGGCAAAATATTGACAGTGGTAAGAAATGAATATTTTAAAATATCTATTGTATCCTTTATTTCTACAATTTCCTATAAGATTATTATGCTGATTGTATAATTACAAAACAATGTATTAATATTTCATAAGCCAGGGAATATTATTTCACATTAATCATTTTTTATTATCTCTAAAATTTTTGGAGACAAAAGAACGAAAGTAATGCTCTCAAATGGTAAAAGTTGGTATTTCTATGTGATATTTTATGGGTAATAATTCTCTCATTTTTCCTTTTCTGTACTTTTCTTATTTTCTCTCTATATATTTAAATATATATTTCTTATTTTCTATAATAAATATGCATGCTTTTATATTATTAAAATAAAAAAGCATGGGTATGTAAAGGGCAATATTTTGTCTAGGACTTCTTGAACAAGAGTGAAGCCTGAAGTACTTATAATACAAGCATCAATAATATTTATGAAACTGTAGGGTTTACAGCAAACTGCTCTCAGTATAAGTATAGACAAAATGAATGAGATAGTGAGATAGTATAGAAAGTCCAGAAACAATCCACTCATATATATGAGTAACCTCATTTATAATAAATATAATATTATAGCACAGTGAAAAATATTTATATTTTCAGTAATGTTGGATGAAATCTATGTATACTTATGAAAAAACTTATCTTGACCCCTTCCTCACACTATACAAAACAGACAATTATAGATCAATGGTCAACTTAAACATGGATGGTAAACTAATAAACTTGTTAAGAGAAACATGGGAAAACATCTTTGTAACCTTGGAGTAGGCAAAGATTTTTGTTAAGCAGAACACAAAAAGCACATATAATTGAGGAAAAAATTAATTAATTGGAGTACAATAAATCAAGAATTGCTGTTGATCAAAACATGCCATGAAGTTACTGCTTTATCTGCCAGAAACAAGCCAAAAAACCTAGTTACAATCTATGAAAGAAATGGGTTTGAAGACATAAAATATTAGCCATCAAAGGACAGTGATCCCTGAGAGATATGAAATAAATGTGGAATCCAGGCAGAGCTTAGAAGACTCCCTAAGCAGAAATAGTGCAAGAATCCAGGGAAACCATGGTGGGTGGAGTTATCATGTCAGATTAAAAGAGAAGAGATTGCTGCACAGGAAGAGACATCCAGAAATCTGCAAAGGGAGCACCTGAGTGTTCAGTAGAGTCCTGGCTAGTGCACACACATTAGGAAACTACCCAAGACTAGGGGAAAAATACAACCAAAGAGTATTAGAGCTCTGACACTCACACATGTCTGGAAATAGAATCTTTTCCCACCAGCCAGACTGGAAAAATTTACATTCATGAGTCACTGGGCAGAGTACTCAGAAGGGTCCTGTCTCAATATTGGGGAATAATAACCCTAGACTGAACATATCACTGATTTGTTCTCAACAAATCTTAAAAACAAGATATGAATAGATCAAACTGTTTCCAAGTAACTTAATTTTATCCCAGAACAAAGCTCAAGAATGTTTATAAGAATTCAAAATTATCCAATATACTGCAAGGTAAAATTAATAATACCTGGTATCAATCAGAAACTAGTAGGCATGTAAAGAAGCAGAAAAATATGACCCAGCATCCTAGAACTGCCGAGGATGATAGAATTAGCAGGAAAAGACACTCATACTGTATAGCTAAATTCCATATGTTCACAAAGCCAAGCAGAGACATAGAAAGTATAAAAGTGACCCAAATCTAAATTTAGAGATGAAAACTACAATGTCTGAGGTAAAAATAATGCTAGATAGGATTAATATCAGGTTAGACATTGCAAAAGAAAAATTGCAGTAAGAGAAGTAGAAACTATCCAAAATATACAGAGAATGAAATGAATAAATGAAACTTAAAACGTACATACATACATATATATATATACATATATATATATATATATATATATATATATATATATATATATATATATATATATATATATATATATATATATATATATATATATATATATATATATATATATATATATATATATATCAGGTTTCTCTAAGGAAACAGAACCGACAGGAAATATCAATATTATGATACTTTATAAAATTGTCTCACATGACCATGGGATGCACAATCCAAATTCCATAGGGCAGGATACAAGCTGGGAACTTTGATGAATATTTTTGATGAATTCCCCAGGAAGCTGGCTGGCTGAAGTAGAGATGAAAATTCTCTCTTCTGACTGCTAAAACCATTGCTTCTTTTAAAGCCTTCAACTGATTGGATGAGATATCTTTCATTGCTGAAGACAATCTCCTCAGTTCATTGCAGATGTAATCAGCCATAGCTGAAGTTAATATACTGGTGATTTAAGTCCATGAAATGCCTTTACAGTAGCAATTAGGCCAATTCTTTCTTGACCAAATAATGTGGCACCATTACCCAGTTGACATAAGAATATAACCATCACAAAGGAGGATCAGTGAGCTGTAGGACAAATTCAAAAGGACTAACATACACATAATTGGAGTGCCTGAAAAAGGAGTAGTGGCAATAAAATTGAAGAGATAATATCCAAAATATTTCCAAATTGGATGAAAATTATAAACCCACAGATACATTAAAAGAATGAGCACCA
>PVKH010037977.1:0-11392 GCA_004027955.1 Chaetophractus vellerosus | reverse complement strand
TCTTGATTTTGGTCTTAGGGTGAAAGATTCCAGTCTTTCACCATTAAGTATGATGCTGTGAGATTTTCAATGATCATTATTAAGCTAAGGGTTCTCTTCTATTCCTAGTTTGTTGAACATGCTTATCATGAAGGTGTTTTAGATTTTGTCAAATACTTTTGCTATGTCTATTGAGATGATCATGTGACTTTTTGTTCCTAAGTCTATTAATATATTGTGTTACATTGATTTGATATATCATACAAACTTTGTATTTCTGGGATAAATCCTACTTGATCTGTGATGTATAATCCTTTTGATATGTGACCTGATTTGGTTTGCTAGTATTTTGTTGAGGATTTTTACATTCATATTCATAATGAATATTGAACTGTACTTTTCTTTTCTTGTGCTCTCTTTGTGTTTTCATATCAGGGCAAAAACTAGCCTCGTGTAAGGAGTTGGGAAGTGTCCTGTCTTCTTGATAATTTCAAACTTCTCTACTTGTTTTTGTCTTTCAACAGTTTGATTATGATATGTTTAAGTGTGTATCTCTTCACATCTATCCTACTTGGAGTTCATTCATATTCTTAGATGTGTAAGTTAATGTTTTCAACTCTCTTTCCTTTCCTTCTGGGTCTCCCATCATGCATATATTGATATGCTTAATGATGTCCCATGAGTCTCTTAAGCTCTATAATTTTTCTTCTTTTTCATTTTGTTTCTTATAAGTACATAGATCTCAGTTTATCTATCTTCAAGTTCTCTGATTGATTCTTTCTCCTACCTGCTCAAATCTTCTATTGTACCCTCCTAGTGAATTTTTCATTTAATTTATTGTAATTTTCAACTCTGTTTCTATTTGGTTCCCTTTTTTACAATTTCTATCTCTTTATTAATAGTCTCTGTTTTGTGAAAAATAATTCTCATTTTTTTTTTTAGTTTCTTGGGGGCATGGTTTCCTTTAATTCTTTTAACATGTTTAAAATAGCTAATTGAAGTCTTTTTCTAGTAATCCCAATGACTTTTCTTCCTTAGAGGTAGTTTCAGTTGATTGTTTTTTTCCTGGTATGGGCCATACTTTCTTGTTTCCTTGCAGGTCAGGCAATTTTTTTTGTTGAAATTGGACATATTATATAATGTCATTCCTCTGGAATTCAGATCCCACCCCCCCCCCCGGGATTGTTGTTGTTTCTACTTGTTGTTGTTTGTTTAGTGACTTTTATGAACTTATTCTATAAAGTCAGTATTCTCTGTCATGTATTGCTACTTAAGTCTCTGCTCAGTTAGCTTAGTGGTGAGATAATGATAAGACAGATATTCTTAAACACCTGGAACCAATAAATCTTTCAGCCTTGCTGAGTGCCTTTGTGTGTGTATTGGGATATGCCTTAGATACTCAACCAGGCAACTGATTCTCTTTCTTAGCCTTTACTTCCTGCATATACAGAGCCTCAAGGTCAGCCAGAGGGTAAGATCTTAGAGCCTTCTCTGGTCTTTTCTGAGCATGTGCACAGTCCTGGGCATGAACATGACCTTCTAGATACCCAAGAATATGTTGTTGGAGCTTTTCAAATACTTTATGGACATCTTATTCCAAAGCTTTTCCTTTTAAACTTTTTGTTAACCCTGATTGTTATCCCTGCCTCAGACAACTGTGAGGTTAAAAAATTGCATCTAAATATTTTGATAAATGCTCCAAGTTCAAAAGCTTTTTGCACTTGAAATCTCTAGTCAGGTCAAAGAAAGACAGTCTTGCTAGTGGAGTCTTCCAGAAAATTATAGACAAGTTAAATAATGACATTTCTTGAGAACAAGGCTTTTAAGGAGCACCAAACTTGTCTTTCCCATTCCAATGAATGCCAGGCTTCTGGATTTCATGGTGATTGTGGGCTGTGTTTTCAAGACCACCACAAGCCTGGAGGGGAAATGCAAATATGGTAAGTTAAAACACTACTTTTCTTGGATAAATACTCTCTTCATTCCTCTGCTTGGAGGAATGGTTAATTTTCAAAGTTCTGAAAAAGTTGGTTCTGACAATTTTTCTGACAATTTTTGCCAGGCTTCTCATTGATTTTATGGGGGAGGGAATTTTCAGAGGTCTTTACTCATCACTTTTGCTAGCATTAATGGCTTTCTTTTAAAAATTTGTCAAAATGTGCTAGGAAAATGGAACCCCTCACAGCCTCCAATTAAATTCTAGCATCACACCCTCATCCTTTCCGTGTCTCCCCTTCACTCATTTATCTTCCTACCTAAGCTCTATTGAGCATTCTGAGGTAATGGGGAAAAAGGGAAGAAGGAAGGAAGAACTGGAGATGCAGAGATAGTGGGAAAGCATACCTATTTGAAGAATATAGAAGTGTTCCCAAAGGGGAGAGTAGAAATGTGTAAGAAGGGGAAAAGCAAAGTGATTGGGTTTGGGGTTTGTTGAGAGAAGTTCAGGAAAAAGAAAACTTTTACAGGAAGAGATGCTACTATGTGCAATGGGAAGAAAGATTCTAAAAATGTCAGAGATGAGGAAAGAGGATCGTAAAAGCATTTTTGCCTGCATTGAGAACATACTTTCCTCTGGCATTTCCAATAGAGACTAGTAAAGATTTTAAATGCTTTCCATTTATTTTTTTCCTTGTATCTTTGCTTCTTGAATGTGCCTTCAAGGGTGGAGAGTCATAAGAATTTTATGCCAGTTATTAATAAAAGTACTGTGTAAGTACTATTATTAGTGCCCTGCCTCCCCAAAGACAAGCCACTGAGGAAGAACGGACTTTCCGCAAATTGATGGAGATGATGTTGAACATAGCCCCACAATTGGACAACTCCAACTAAACCCCTTTAGAGCAGCCCCTCTTTCACTCTCTCTCTCTCACTCATTCTCCCTCTTGCTCACTCACGCTTGCTTTCTCACTCACTCTGTCAGTCTCTCAGTATGAAGAATGACATGGCTTTCAGAACAAAAGAACCTATATTCTAAAGCCAGATCTACTTCTTGGCTGTGTCATTTTCCCCCTCTGCAAAATGGAAATGATCATGCTTTATAGAGTTGTTATGAGAATTCAGTGAGATTATAAGTGCCAAGTGCTTAGGGTATCTCACAGAAACCCTCAATCACAATACTTTTTGCTGCTGCTTTTCCTTTTCCTCTATCTTTTAATATTCTTTCTCTTGCCTCTTTATTTCCCTTTTCTCCTTCTCCTCTTTCTATCCATCTTTACACTAGCAAGTTAACACAGTCTTTAAATAACTAACTTAGCTTTATCCACAACTGAGATGGCAAGAAGACACAACAGGCTTCCTGGATACGTGGTGAGTTCCCCATCCTTGGAAGTCTTTGTGCAGAAATGGTACCACCCATTGAAGAGGCTAGAAGAAATCAAAGCATCAAAAGGTGGGATGGGGCGCCCAGGTTGTTGCTGAGGAAGCAGAGCTGCAGAGACACAGCCCCTGGGCCTGGGTCTATGCCGCATCAGGGTACGATCCCACCAGCTACCCTCCCACCCCGTGCCTCCATGCTAACACCTTCTGGTTGACCAGAAAGCACTCCTGAGGATGCTAGTGTTCTTTTACTCACATCTCTGGGATCAGATTGGAATCTGGATCCATTCAACCAGCTGGCTGATAACTCAACGTCTGCAGCTTGAAAGGACCTGCCTGCTGCCCAAGGTCAGGAAAAGAGACCTGCATATCTTACAGTCCCTGGACAGCTGGCCTGGACTGCTACCACTAATTTCTCCTCCCTCCCACCCCCAAACCTTAAATCCCAGAACTTCAGAAAGTCCAGTCTTGCACAGGTTCTGGAGCATCAATGGACACATAAGTAAACCATTGGTAGTAACTCAAACCAAACTGTCTGAGGTCCTCAAACAGTGTGGAAATGGGGAGAGTTCTAGGAGCAAAGCTAGGAGGTGAGGGGGCTGGCCCTAGGAGCTGCCAAATGAGATTGGGCACAGCAGGCATTGAATGGTTTATTTCATCTCCTCATCTTCCTCTCACATGGATGAAAAGAGTTGAATTGCAGGAGCTCTCTGGAAAGTTCCACAAATGTAAGAAGTCCTAATGGCATTGCTGAGGAGGAGAGAGGCTTAGTTTTATGTTTGTGTGGGCCATTTCCTAGTTCGGATTAGAGAAGTGTTCATTACTATAAGACTTGCTGGAAGAGATTCCATTTTACTGTGTAATTGTCGATATGGGTTTTTAACTCACTTCTCTTTTGGAATGACTTATTTTCTTTCCTCTTTTTGCCTTTTTTTGTGGTAAAATATACATTAAATATTTAACACCTAATCACTTTTAAATGTAAAATTCAGTGGCGTTAAGTGTGTTCACAGTGTTTTGTAATCATCATCACTATTTACAAAACTTTTACATCACCCCAAACAGATACTCTGTACCCACTAAGCAATAACTCCCTATTCCTTCCTCCCCCTGGTAACCTCTAACCTACTTTTCTGTCTCTATGAATTTACCTATTTTAGGTACTTCATATAGGTGGAATCACACAATATTTATTCCATAGTATCTGGCTTATTTCACTCAGTGTAATGTTTTCAGGATTCACCCATGTTGTAGCATGGGTTGGCACTTTGTTCTTTTCCATGGCTGAGTAATATCCTATTGTATGGATGGACCACGTTTGGTTTATTCATTTATTTGCTGATGGACACTTGGGTGGTTTCCACCTTTTGGCTATTGTGAATGATGCCACTGTGAACATCCATGTGCAGGTGTCTGTTTAAGTCCCTGCTTTTGAGTCTTGGCAGTGCATACCTGGGGGTGGAGTTGTGGGTCATATGGTAATTTTGTGTTTGACTTTTTGAAAAACTGCCAGGCTGTTTTCCACAGAGGCTTCACCATTGTAAATTCCCACCAGAATTGCATAAGGTTTCCAATTTTTCCTCATCCTCACCAACGCTTGTCTTGTTTATTGTAGTCATCCTGGTGCATGTGGGTTGGTATCTCACTGTGATTTGGTTAGCATTTCCATGATGACTAGTGAAATTGAGCATCTTTTCATGTGCATTTGTATATCTGCTTTGGAGAGGTGTGTGTTCAAGTCCTTTGTCCGTTTTTTAAAATTGAGATTTTTGTATACTATGGATACTAATTCTTTATCAGGTCTATGATTTGCACTTATTTTTTCTAATTCACTCTCTTGATTGTGTCCTCTGATGTACAAAAGTTTTTTTTTTTTTAATTTTGATAAGGCCCAATTTATCTATTTTTTTCTTTGGTTTCCTATGCTTTTGGTGCCACACTTATTAAACCATTGCCAAATGCAGGACAAAGTTGCCGCAGGCAGGGCAAGCCCCTGCGAGCAGGGCAAGCCCCCACGAGCAGGCAGGCTGCCATGCGGTGAGCTGACTCGGCGGGTCGCCGCACCAGGGGCGGAGGGAGACAAGCAGACACAGAAGAATGCAAGAATGAACACAGCAAGAACAAGCGGGGGGGGGGGGGGATATGTAATAAATAAAAAATAAATCTTTTAAAAAAATAAATAAATAAGGGAGAGATTAAGACATTCTCTAATTAACAAAAGTCATGGGAATATGTCACCACTAGACTTGCACTACAAGAAATACTAAAGGGAGTTTGTTTTAGTCTTCTAAGATGCCAAAAGCAATATATCAGAAATGGGTTGGCTTTTAACAATGGAGATTTATTAGTTAACAAGTTTACAGTTTTGAAGCCAAGAAAAATGTCCAAGTCCAGGCATCATCAGGTGATGCTTATCCCCTGAAGACTGGCTGCCAGTGATCCTGGACTCCTCTGTCATATGACGAGGCACATAGCGGCATCTGCTGGTTTCTCCCTTCTCTTCTGGGTTTTGTTGCTTTCAGCTTCTGGCTTCTGTGGCTTTCTCTCAAAGCTTTTGAGACCTCTTTTCTGTTACTCTCTGTATTCATCCTGTTGTTTTTTTTTTTAAAGGATTCCAATAAGAGGATTAAGACCCACCCTGGGCCACACTTTAACTGATGTAACCTCAAGTAACCTAATCTATAGGCCCTACTTAAAATAGGTTTATACCCACTAGAATGGATTAGCTTTAAGAACATGATTTTCTAGAGACCATATAGTTTCCATCACAGAGTTCTTTAGACTGAAAGGAAAGAACTCTAGACAGTGGATCAAAGTGATAAATGCTTCAGGTAAAAATAAACATATAGATAACTATAAATGCCAATACAATTGTATTGTAATTTTGGGGATGTTACTCCACTTTTTATTTCCTACAGATTTGAAAATGCAAATGCATTAATAATAATAACTCTATGGTTTGGGAAATATGATGTATTGATATATAATTTCTTACAAGTACAATAAAAAGGTGAGGGGAGAGAGGGGTATAGGAACTTAGTTTGTGCACACTATTAAAGCTAAGTTGGGGGGCCGGCTCGATAGCCCAGTGGATAGGGTGCCGGCATACCACATGGGAGGCCCCAGGTTCGATTCCCGGGGACCTCTCCTAGTGGGCAGACCGCCTTGAGAATGGCAAGCCACCATGGGCGGGCCGGAGCCGCCGTGGGCAGGGCAAGAAGCTGCCACAGACAGGGCAAGAGCCGCCACGGGCAGGGCAGGTCGCCCGCAGATGGAGCACAGCCAGCCACCCGCGAACTGAAAGCTGGCCGTGAACGGACACAGAGACCGCCCACAAGCGGGGAAAGCCGCGCCTGCGCAGTGACCACTCTCGGCGTGTCGCCGCAGCGGGGGGAAGGGGAGATATGTAATAAAATAAATAAATCTTAAAAAAAAAAAATTAAAAAAAAAGCTAATTTGATATCAAATCAAATGATTATTATAGATTTAGAAAGTTAAATTTCATATATTTTCACAAAAATATAGGAAAATACATGTGTTAGTGTGCCAAAAGGGTGCTGATACAAAGTGCCAGAAATCTGTTGGCTTTTAAAAAGGGTATTTATTTGGGGTAAAGGTTTACAGTTACAAAGCCCTAGAGAGTCCAACTCAAGGTTGCTTTCTCACCAAAGTCAGTTGCTACGTGTTGAAACAAGATGGTTCCAGATCTCTGTGAAGTTTCAGCCTTCTTCTCTCTTAGCTACAGGCTGGCATGGGGATTGTTTCTTTCTGTACCTTCTCAGCTGCTCAGCTGTTCTGATCTTTTCACAAGATCAACTGTAAACTATCAGGCAAAAGTCTCATCTCTGGGGCCCCAGAATCAAACATGACAGAACTCTCTCTCTTCCTGTATCTTCTGTGTGCCTTTTTGAGTGAGTGTCCATTTATATAGGCCAAAGGGGGTGGAGATTCAACTAAGCTACACCTTACTGACATAGCCCAGTCAGAAGCCGTAAATTGATTTTATCAAGGAAACTTAATTAGAGGCTCCTCACCAAACCTAATATGATCAAAGGGCATCACACCCAGAGGAACAGACCAGTTTACAACCATAATCTCTCTTTTTGGGGGATTCATAAATAATCTCAAACTGCCACAATACATAAAGAAAGAAATGAGAAAGGACTCAAAATGGTACAGTACAAACAAATCAAAATATGAAAATAGGCATAACAGAAGAATTGAGAAACAAAAAAAGTATAAGGCCTACATAGACCATGTAGCAAAATGGGAGTAGAAACTCCTGAATCATCAGTAGTTCCATTAAATATAAATGGGTTAAACTCTCAGGTCACAAGGTAGAGATTGGCAGAATTGATTAAAAAAAGCATGACCCAACTATATGCTGTTTATGGGAGACTCACCTTAAATTCAAAAACACAGATAAGCATTATTCACAATTCCTCCAAAATGGAAGCAACATAAGTGTCCATAAAGAAATGAGTGGATAAACAAAATGTTGCATATACACCCAAAGGAATATTATTCGATCATGAATAGGAATGGAGTTCTGACACATATGATGGCATGGATGAACCTTGACAGCATTATGTTGAGTGAAATAAATCAGATACAAAAAGACAAATATTGTATTATCTCACTGATATGAGATAATTAGAATAAGCAAATTCATAGAGTCAGAAACTCGAATACAAGTTACCAAGGACTGGAGTGAGGATAGAGAATGGAAAGTTAAATCTTAATTGGTGCAGAGTTTATATTTGGAGCCCTGGGAAATTTTTGGTATGATATAGAGGTGATGGTACCACAACATTGTGTATGTAATAACAACACTGAATTACATATCTGACTGGTTAAAAAGGGAAATTTTGGTGCTATATATGTCATTAAAACTAAAATTTTAAAAACTAACCAACCATAGGACTATACAACACAAACTGTAAACCTTAATGCAATCTATAGACTATAGTAAATAGTACAATTATAATAATATTCTCTCATCAATTGTAACATAATTACCACAGTAATGCCAAATGTAATAAAATGGAGGTGAGCATATGGGAACACTATATTTTCTGCATGATCTTTCTGTAAACCTACAACTTATCTAATAAAAAAATTTTTTTAAAAGAAGCAAAGACATAGAAATTAGATTGTGTGAAGTTTTCAGGGAAATATTTTTTATATTTCTTTATATATGTATATCTATTTACCTATCTATCTATCTGATTAATTATTTCTTTTAAATTAACGTCCAGGGCTCTTGAGAGAGATAGAGGGGAAGATAGGATGAGAGAGAAATGTAAGGGAGGCCCCTAGCACAAAACTTATACTGCTAATAGGTTTCAAAACATTTGATCCTCACAAAATTCCCTGAGAGGTAGACAAGCAAAGTAGTATTGTCCCTATTGTACACATAGAAAAACTGTGGCTCAAAAAGGTGAGGTGACCCATCCAAGATCACACAGCCATGTGATGGCAGAACTAAGAATTTAACACAGTGTTTGGGATCCAAAATATTCTTTCAACACAGTGGCTCATCTTGAGAATCTTACTTTTCTTTAACTTTCTCCTAGAGGTTCACAATCCAATCTGGATGGGGTGGTAAGAAATGTTGTCTGTTCAAAATCAGTTGAGGTCAAGCACACAGACCATATTCTCTGTGTGGTTGTTGAGACAATGAAGAAATTAACTCCCTCTTTGCTGGATCCAAAAATTTCACCTTCCACAACTGCTAAACTCAAGGACTTATAAGTTGATAAATAGATATATGCATCCATCTTTTTACAGTGTAGACAAAAATCAAGTCTGGTTAGCAAAATAGAAAACTTCTGTAAAGTACATTCTGATTTATCACTGATTTATGTTGTAAAAATGAGAAATTTCCCATAAATGAACTAAAAGGATGTACAATTCAAAGACTTCCTGAGTGTTATATTCTTGAAAGAGCTTGGATACTTTAAAACTTTGAAAGCATTGTTTACAGGCATTATTTTTTAAATAAATAATCTAAAGCTTATAACAGTATCTAAGCTGAGAAGAGAGTGGACATTTAGGAGCTGACAAGATGAAAAGAGGTTGAAATGTGTCCCAAAATGTAGGAGTAGCATTCATTTATTTATTCCCCCATTCAACCAGTATTTACTGAGCAGCTAGCTCAGCTGCTAGAAAAACAGCACTGAACAAGATAGGCAGTGACTGTCTAATCCAGGAGACAATTAGACAATAGTATATCTGCTGCTATAGGGAGAACTTCACACTACATTTGCTCCTAAGTCTAGGTGTTATCAAGAATGCTTGAAGAATGAGTAGAAGTGAGTTAGGCAGAGAAAGATATGGGAAGGGAATTATCTGTGCGGAGGGAACAACAAGTATTTTTCTTGGCCTGAGGCAAAAGAGAAATTGACACATGAAGTAAACAAAAAGTACAAGACACTTGGGTGCACAGCTAAGGAGGAGGAAGTGGTGAGGGGTAAGCCCAGCTAGTTAAGCAGAAGGAAAATCATGTAAGGCCTTGTAAGTCATACAAAGGACGTCGGACTCTATTCTAAGCTGGTGGAAGGCTATGGAAGGTTATCAGCCTATATTAATCAGGATGGTCTATGTTATGCTGTAGTAACAAACAATCCCAAAATCTCTGTGCTTTAAAATGACAAAAATGATTTCTCTCTTATGCTTGATGACCTTTGTAGATCAGGTGGAAGCTTTGTTTCTTGCTTTCCCATTCTGGAACCTACACTAATAGTACAGCCTCCATCTCAAATGCCACTGGCCACAAAGAGAAAAACCAAAAACATGGTGAATTGTGCATTGATTCTTAAGTTTTATAGACAGTAATGGCATAATTCACTTGTGCATACATTTCATAAGCCAAAGCAAATGGTATAGCCACATGTAACTTCAAAGGGGACAGGGAAGTATAATCCTATCATGTGCCTAGAACTGGAACTATTTGTTGGGAATATCACAGTCTGCTCTACTGGTCACAAAATATTGTTTCATGTTCTTGCCTTCAGGCAGAACATGCTAAATCTTTCCCAAGAATTGACAACCCAAAGGTCTCATCCAGACACTGCTTCGGGTTTAAAGTCCAGTGAAATCTGGTATCCCTGGAAGTTTCTTCTTCAGGCCTAAATGTTCTTTTTGGTCTTGAACTAAAAAGGCAACCTATCTCACTAGCCTGCTATATAATGAAGGAACAAAATAGCCTCAATCAAAACTTCCAATTAGAAATGGGAAAATTGGGAAACATATAGTTATTATTACTAAATTCTGAACTACTACTGGGCAGACATTGCATGGACCCCATATCTAGGAATAAGGAATATTTCCTTGATTTGACCCTGTCACCTCCTTAGAATAGCTTCAATATTCACTGTTCTCCATTTCTCTTTTTCCAATATTCTACTTAAATACATCTTCAGTGGCCAGTAAGGGTCATTTTAAATTTTACACAGTCATGGTATCTTTTAATCAGGCTGTTGATTCTTATGAGAGTAAAAATCTCTAAATGTTTAGGGGCCTTCTTAGCTGATTCCATTTATTTATTTACTTTTTTTAAAGATTTATTTTTTATTTATTACATATCTCCCCCTTTCTGGTTGTTCTTGCTGTGTTCATCTTGGCGTTCTTCTGTGTCTGCTTGTCTCCCCCCGCTGCAGTGACCCGCCGAGTCAGCTCACCGCGCGGTGGTCTGCCTGCTCGCGGAGGCTCGCCCTGCCCAGGGGGGCTCACCCTGCCTGCCGCGGCTCACCCTGCCCGCTGCGGCTTGCCTTCGCAAGGTGGTCTGCCCGCTCGAGGAGGCCCTGGGAACCAAACCCGGGGCCTCCTATGTGGTAAACCACGCCCTACCAACTGGGCTACAGCAGGCCCCTAATTCCATTTAGTTATATGTCCCAATAGCCAAATGCAAAGTTTCTTTTCAGATGTAGTCATCATTTTGACTGTACATTTTTTTTCCTCTTGCCCTTCAACTTCATTGTAGGAATCTTTTGCCACATCCTTAGTCTCCTTTCCCTGAGCTATTTTATCCAATTTAAAAGAGTTATTGTATGTCACAACCTTACACGGCAAGAGAGTTAAGGTTTAAAATGTACGG
>PVKH010037976.1:0-11384 GCA_004027955.1 Chaetophractus vellerosus | reverse complement strand
GGTCACTGGACACTTTGGGAGCAGGGTGAGGGAATAGCAATTGTAATGCAGGGTTTTTTTGGGGACCTGGGAATTGTTGTGGGTGATGCTGCAATGGAGGATGTAGGCCATTTTGTATCATCATGTATCATTCGGAACTGTATGAGAGAGAGGGTCGTCTACAGTCTGAACTGTGATCTATGCTTGATGGCAAAGCCCCAAAATGTGTATATCTATCACAGGCGTTATGCCACACTGAGGGTTGTGTATGTGGGGGGTGGTGGGAGGTGTGGGGGGTGGCATATGGGTACTCCTGGAATCTCTGTGTAACATTTATGTAATCAATGTATCCTAAAAATATATATAGATATATAAAAAATAAATTAAAAATTTTTTAAAAGCAAAATTAAAAAAAAAAAAGAAAACAACAACAACAAAAATTCTAAGAATGGAAACCATTGAGCAGATAACTACTCTAGTTGAAGTTTATATAAGTACAAAAAAGCTGGTCCTTCAATTGTCAGGAGTTTTCCAGCATACTAGGGATAAAGATTTCAGTGCACAAAAAAAGTGGGTAACCATAACCATGGACTCATAAAATAGCATGATCAGTTAAGAAAAAAGTTATTTCCCTTATAAAGAAAATCAAGGCACCTTTTAGTATTAGAATATAGATATGAGAAGGTAACAACAGGTAATTGATGATAAAGAAGTAGAGGCCAACCTATGACAGACCTTGTATGCTGTGCTAGTACTATGATAGCTACCATATATTGTATACTTACTATGCTAAGCACTTCCCATCTTCTTTCATTTAATGCTTTCAACAATCTCTTAATGCTTGGTATTATTTGTCTCTATTTGAAAGATGAGAAAACTGATGCACAATGGAATTAAATAATATGTCACATAGCTTAAGTTTCCAGTGCTATGACTCATGATTGGGAAAATTCACTGTAATTTCAGGAAATATCCTGGCATTATAATTTGTAAGGATGATTTGAAATTTTGCAAAGCATTTAGCAAGTCACACTCTATTAACACACAAAATAAAAAGAAATTAAATAGGACATAATTGAATATGATTACATCTCTGCACCTCAACAGATTTCTAAATATAGATCTCTGTGGTCATAAATTATAATATTCAGGGTTAAAAATTCATGATATTTAAAATATTAATGTTACATTTTAAAATGCCATGAAGCCAACATCACCCTCATACCAAAGCCAGATAAAGTGCCACAAGAAAAGAAAATTACAGACCAATATCCCTTCTTAATATAGATAACAAAATTCCTCTACAAAATAATAGCAAACTGAATCCTGCAGTGCTTTAAAACAGCTAAAGACTGTGAGTAAGGGGGATTTATGCTAGGTATGGAAGAGTGGTTCAACAAAAGAAAATCAATCAATGCAATACACCACATTAACAGATAAAAGGAAAAAAAACCCACATGTTCATCTTAATTGACACAGAAAATGGATTTGACAAAATCCAACATACCTCTTCGAAAGAAAAAAGAAACAACACAGAAAACTAGGAATAGAAGGAAATTTCCTCAACGTGATGAATGCAAATATGAAAACCCAAAACTAACACACTTAATGGTGAAAGACTGAAAGTTTTCCCTCTAAGATCAGGGACAACACAAGGATGCCCGTTGTCACCACTGTTACTCAACAGTGTACTAGAAATTCTAGCCAGCAATTAGACAAGAAAAAGAAATAAAAGGCATCCAAATTGGAAATGAAGAAGTAAATCCTTCCCTATTTGAAGATGATAGGATCCTATATACAGAAAATCCTTTAAAAAATCACAACAAAGATACTGGAGCTAAAAAAATTCAGCAGAGTGAGGGATACAGGATCAACATGCGAAAATTAGTAGTGCTTCTATACACTAGTAATGAACAATCTGAAGAGGAAACCAAGAAAAAAAAAATTCCATTTGCAATAGAAACTAGAAGAATCAAATATCTAGGAATAAATTTAACCAAGGAAGCAAAGGACTTATTCATGGAAAACTACAAAACATTGCTAAAAGAAATCAAGGAAGTCCTGAATAAATGGAAGGACATTTGTGATCATAGATTGGAAAACTAAAAATTGTTAAGGTATCAGTTATACCCAAAGTCATCTACAGATTCAACACAATTCCAAATTCCAACTACTTTCTTTTCAGAAACAGAAAAGCCAATCGTCAAATTTATATTGAGGGGGAAAGGGTCCTATGTAGCCAAGGCAATCTTGAAAAGAAGAATGGAGATGGAGGATTCACATGTCCCAGTCTTAAAACTTATTAGAAAACTACAGTAATCAAAACAGCATGGTACTGGCACAAGAACATGCATATAAACCAATGGAATTAAATTGAAAGCTCAGAAATCATCCCTCACATCTATGTCCAAAAGATTTTTGGCAAAGGGGGCGAAGGTCACTCAATTGGGAAAGAATAGTCTCTTCAATAAATGGTGCTGGGAAAAATGAATGTCTAATTGCAAAAGAATGGAGGTGGACCCCTATCTCACCCCAAATTCAAAAATGAACTCAAAATGGATCAAAGACCTAATATAAGAGCCAGAACAATCAATCTCTTAAGGAGAAAACATAGGGAAGCTTCTTCAGAACCTTGTGTTAGGCAATGGTTTCTTAGACTAAGAAACTAGTGAAAAAAAGAAAAAATATGGATAAATGGGACCTCAGAAAAATTAAAATCTTTTGTGCTTCAAATGACTTTATCATGAAAGTAAAATGAAAACCAATACAATTGGAGAAAATATTTAAACTACATATCCAATAAGGTTTAATATCTAAAAAATATAAAGAATTCCTTCAACTCAACAAGAAAAAACCAAGCAACTCAATTGAAAATTGGGCAAAAGACTTAAACTGACATTTCTCCAAAGAAGATATACAAATGGCCAAAAAGCACATGAGAAGATGCTCAACATCACTAACCATTTGGGTAAGGCAATCAAAACCACAATGAGACATCATGTCACACCCACTAGAATGGCTATTATTTAAAAAACAAAAAATTACCAGTGTTCAAGAGGATGTGGGAAATAGGAACACTTCATTCTTGGTGGGAATGTAAAAAGATACAGCTGCTCTGGAAGACACCTTAGCATTTCTCAGAAAGTTAATTATAAGTTTACTATTGACCCATCCATCCCACTTCTATATATATATTTTCACACCCAAAAGAATTGAATGCTGGAACTTAGTTATTTGCACACCAGTGTTCATAGTACATTATTCACAGTTGCCCAAAGATGGAAGCAACACAAAAATTTAAAGAAACATTTTTTTAAACACATGGAACTGCACAAAACAAACAGTGAACTCTGTTAAACCATGGACTATAGTTAATAGTACAATTATAAAACTGTGCTCATCGATTTTAACAAATTACTACACCAATGCAAGTTTTTAATAATAGTGTGATATATGGGTATCTGGCATTTTATGTATGGTTAATCAAATAAAAATTTTTAAATATTTTACAGTGAAGAAAATGATATAAATGAACAGAATGTAGTTGTCTTGTGCACTTTTTTAATGTCTATTTTGTAAGTTGATTTCTTTTTCAATTTCTTTCTTTGTTAATACTACTAACATTTATTGAAAGTTTGCTGATTACCACGCATTTTGTTAAGTGATTCACATTCATTATCTTTTTGAATTCTTGCAACAACCCTTATTATTCCCATTTTGCAGATGGAGAATATGTGACTCAGAGCAATTTAGCAAATTGGCAAGATAACATAACCAATATGTAACAGAGCTGGAATTGAACATTTTGCTTATGACTGTAAAGCTTTTGAATAGAGGAAGTAACTTCAGCAATACATTTTATTTTCCTTTACTATAAATACCTATGTATGCATACAAAATAATACCTAACTATGTGGTCTTTTGAATTTAAACTTTGGGAAATCAAATTTAACCAAGACTTATTTGAAAATGTTTTACCTTCTCTTGTTCTAACTCCGAGACATAATGGAGTTATTGTCAGGTGTGTGTGTGCGTGTGTGTGTGTGTGCGTGTGTGTGTGTGTGTTTTCTTACTGGTCAAGTGTACTTTTATACTTTATCTAAAGAATAATGTACAGTTTTCTAAATGGATCAGTGGGCAACAGCTAATAAATGGTTCTTGCTTCTTAAACACACAACGTGGTGATCTGACATCAGAAAAGGAATCATCCTCTGTTTTTGGTTGGTAGACTATTAATCTATTTTGCAACTTTTGTTAACTATTTTAGTTGGCTGTGTGGTTAAATCCTTAATAATAATTCTGTTTTGTCTCTGACTGAAAAAAATATCAAAACATTATAACTTAAATTCAGAAGTTCTTATTTTGAAATACTGCATCAGGAACTTTCCAATCAAAATAAATTCTTGGTAATACAAATCATACAGAATATTTTTTCCATTTTACATTGAAATGTAGCAATTTCTAAATTAAATATGTTACACAATTGCTTTTGTTTGCCACCCAGGAAAGGTTAGAACAAAAGTGTGGATGGAGTTTTGAAATACAGTAGAGTTTTCTGGAAAAAGGTGGGGGCACTATTGGACAAATGTTAATACTGGATAAAATTGAAAATGTACTTTATTTAAAGATATTTAAGCATTTGTTCGTCAGTGAATTGCAAATATTAAATGAATATCAACAGGGTAATATTGTAGGGTAATATTTGCAACATAGACTATTAGGATATTTTTTTAAATAACTTCATTTAAAATAAAAATATAAAATAACATAAAAAGGCAATTCAGCAAGTTATGGAAGCATTACTCCTAAAAAATTCTGTCCATGCATTTTTTTTAGGAGGTGCTGGGGATTGAAGACAGGACCTTGTACATGAGAAGCAGGTGCTCAACCACTAAGCTACACCTGCTCCCAAATGAGAGTTGTTTTTTCATTTGTTTGTTTGCTTGTTTTTAGGACGTACCAGGGGTTGAACCTGGGACCTCAGACATGGGAAACAGGTACTCAACCACTTGAGCTACATCTACTCCCCTGTCCATGTACTTTTATCTCATCCAATTCCAACTACTAAATCAGTTGTTCCTCTAGTGTTCAGAAAGATACACAGATGAACACAGATTAGTTAAATGGCATAGTCAAGGGCTCCTTATTAATGAAAAAAATAAAGCAGAGAAAAAATGTTTAATAATATTCATATTTCACAAAACCCAAACCCCTGTTTTCTATTTTTTTATTACCTTTAGCATTAATATAGCATCAACTTTGCTTTTGCTACAAAAACATTACAGTATTTTTAACTATAGTCTATAAATTACATTGGTATTAGTAATGGTAATTAAATGGACGCTTGGGTTACTTTCATCTTTTGGCAATTGTAAATAATGTAGCTATGAATATTGGTGTGCAAATGTTTGTTCGAATCCCTGCTTTCAAATCCTTTGGGTATATACCTAGCAGTGGAATTGTTGGGTCATATGGTAGTTCTTTACTTAGTTTTCTGAGGAACTGCCAAACTATCTTCCACAGCAGGTGCACTATTTTACATTGCCACCAGCAATGAATAAGTGTTCCTATTTCTCCACATCCTCTCCAAAACTTATTAATTACCATTTTTAATAGCAGCCCTTCTAATGGGTGTGAAATGATATCATTGTTGTTTTGATATGCATTTCCCTGATAGCTAATGATGGTAAGCATCTTTATATGTGCTTTCTGACCCTTTGTTTATGTTATTTGGAGAGATGTCTATTTAATTCTTTTGACCATTTTTAATTGGGTTGTTTGTCTTTTTAAGTTGAAGGATTTCTTGATATATTATTGATATTAAACCTTTATCAGATATGTGGTTTCCAAATATTTTCTCCTATTGTGTAGGCTATTGTTTTACCTTCATGATAAAGTCTTTATCATAATAGTTTCAATTCACTGGCATCAAGATTTACCTTAGTAATGTATTGAATATTGCCAAATTTACTAAAATTACTGAAAATTAAATGATAATTTAAATGACAATTTAATAATATTAAATGTTAGTTATCACCGTAACTGACCATAGATGATATCACTCATTTATTCTTTCTGGTATATCACTCATTTAATCCTTATGGGATTTCATAATTTCATAATTTTGCTCCTTTAGAAAATTGCAATATATGCTGCAACATATAATCAAATCAGAAAATAAGGTCTGATATTAAAGTATATGCATTACTTTACAGGATCCTATGAGATATTTTAGCACTTTGAGTTCTAGGCAATAATTAATTTATAACAAAGGAAAAATGCTTCCTTCCCCAGAGGAAATTTTTAGATAATTGATAGTTGTTATTCATTCTTGAAACCAGAAATTAATATGGACTTACTTGCTGGGTGCTGTGATAAATAGTGGGGACATATTGGTAGCAAAATCAAACATGGTCCCTGCCTCACTTTATGGAGCTTACCGGTAGGGTAAGCAGATACCCATCAAATAATCATACAGATATATCTAAGTTTGTAACTCTAAACTGCTGTAAAGGGAGATGCCCCAAAGCTAGAATAGCAAGTAGTAAGTAGAATGCACCTAGTCAGAGAAGTCAGGAAAGTGAGATGGGGTCATTGGTGGCCTTATCAAAGACTTACTTGAGATGGAATGATGTGGGCCTCTGAAACCAGACTGAAGAAGGTTGAAACATGAGTGGGAGTTGAGGAAATGGAGAAAAAGAATCTAGGTAACCTTTTTGGTATATTAGGCTGTAAAGAGAAAAAGAGATTCCCTAGTATTGGAAGGGAATGTAGGCTTGAAAAATAATTTTATTTTCATGAAAGAGAGATGAATTTGCGTAAAATCTGCTAGGAAGACTACAATGGAGAGGAAGAGACTGGTTCTATAAAAGTGAGAAAAAGGGCATTTTGTAGTGTAATCAATTCATACATTGTTAAGCATATTTTAAGTTCCTAAACTTTGCATGGTACAGTGCTCCTTGCTAGTACCATGGATTAATTTTGAGATTTTTTTTCATATAGGTATTTCTCAAGTATAAAATGGCTAAGTGAAATAATGTCATTGAAAGGTGTTCTTTAAAGAAGTGCTATAGACATGTTAACATCTTAAAATAATATTCATGCCATCCATTAAACTGTTTCTTTTACTGAAAATCTTTCCATATCACCTGATGTAACTATTTCATAACTGACCTTTGCCCGATTCAAGTTTTCTACAACTACCACTATCTGGTACTACAGAGGAAAGCCTTACCTGAAATAACTCCCAGACAGGGTCAAACAAAAGGATTTTTTCCTCATCTAGACAGATGAGAGTTAGTGGTATCACAAATATCCTTCCAAGTTCTCATTTACCTAACCATACTTTTTTTTTTTTGAACAAAACAGAAGTTTATTTTTGTCTTACATAGAATAAGTCAGGAGTAGGCCATTCAGGTATGGATTGGCGGCTCCTCAGAGTTGTCAGGATCAAGCCGCCTAGTTCACTGCTCCCAGATCCCTTGAATGTGGTCCCCATGCTCATGATCACAGGGAGCTGCTAAAGCTACAGCCATAACATCATGTTCTCGGCAGTGGGAGGAAAGCTAAGAACAGAAGAAGGTCTTTTAAGGATACTTTCAAGATACATCACCCAACATTTTAGCTTATTTCTCATTGTCCAGAGTTCAGTCATGTCACATCTAGTTCCAAGAGAGGCTAGGGAATATAAGCTGTTGCTGGGTAACAACGTGCCCAATTTAAAATGGGGATTCTTTTTATAAAGAAGAAGGGATAATGGATATCAGGAGGCAGCCAGCAGTCTCTGCCACTCCATTTTTATGGCACCACCAGTCAAGTGATCTTGCTCCCTCCATATGTTCTAACCCCAGGTGGGAGAGCAACAGCAGCAAGCAAGTGGGAGGAGGTGGATGGAAAGATAGAAGTCTATTGCCTGCCTACACAGATTCTAGTTGTGGGTGTGGTATTGGAGTGAAAGTCTTACTTTATTTCCCTTTCTTGTGGGATTGATTAATATTGTGAATTGAACATTCTATTTTCCGAATCACAGTTATGTTTTGTAACTTTAGGACTTTGTGTTACCTGTGAGTGACCAGAGAATTCTGGGACCCACTAGAGTTTTCATTGAGTAGTAGGAGAAAAATGTACCCCATTGAATATAAAATAAATAATCATTCTTTAAACACCAGCTAATACTAGGCCATGTTTAAGTGTTTCTTTATTATCTCAAAAAGTATCCTTTTTTTTGGGGGGGGGTGTTTGAATCCAGATTCCAAGAGGATCCACACAGTGCATTGATTCAGTTTCTTAAGTCTCTTTAAATCTATTAGTGCCCTTCTGCTTGTTGTCATTGAAATTGTTTTATATCTTCTCTGTCTTCTCTAAACTTTATTTTTTCTAGAGGCTTAATTAGATTCCGTTTCATATTTTTCTTTTCTTTCAGACAAAAATAATTCACAGTTGTTGTGAGTGCTTTTGTTTGGTAATAAGAAGTACAGTCTTGTTGCCACACTTTTAGTGATGCTTAGGTCGATCAGTAGCTTTGGATGGTGTCCCCCGTCCAATGAAGATGTTTTCAAAAGTGGGGGAAGACAGAAATAAACTTGCATTTTGATTACACAGAGGCGATGTGCTTGTTCAACAAACTGGGTGCCTTTGGTTATACCGCTTTCTTTCCTTTGTAAAAATGTCATGATATACTATATATATGGGCTTCTTTTGGCTCAACATTGTGTATTTGAGATGCATCCATTGTATGTAATTGCCCTTCACTCTACATATCACCTTCTTCTGCAGATGGACATTTGGGATATTTTTAATTATCACAAACAAAGTTGTAATGTACATTTCGCAAATACCTCCTGGTACCGATGTAAGAGTTTCTCTTGGGTTTACCTAAGAGTGGAATTACTTGGAACATCTTCAAGTTAACTAGATAAAACTAATTTTTTTCTCCATTGTATACCAATTTATAGTTTTGAGGATTCCTATTACTATGCATCCTTGCCAATACTTGATATTGTCAATCTTTTCTATTTTTGCCAATCTGTTGGTTTTAATGTGCAAGTTTTAAAAATTTTAAATGAAATATAATACTATAAATATATATAAATTTTAATTTTTCATATTATTGAGTTTTCCAAGTTCCATTTCTGTGAATGCCTGCCAATGTCTTTTGCCTATTAAGAAAGTTGTTACTTATCTTTTTCTTATGGATTCATAATAGTTCTTTTTAAATTCTGGACATTAAATCCTTGATTGTTTATATGTGTTGCAATATTTTACCCAAATTTATAGCTTATCTATTCAGTCTCTTTGTAGTATACTTGAAATACAAGTTCTTAATTTTATTGTGTAGAATTTATCAGTCATATATATATATTTTGGTTTTGCATTTTACTTATGACTTTAGAAACCTCTCTATACCCTATTTTTTTGTTGTTACATATCCCCACCTTTCTGCTTGTTCTTGCTGTGTTCATTTTTGCATTCTTCTGTGTCTGCTTTGTCTTCCCTCATTGCGGCGACGTGCCGAGTCAGCTCACTGCGCACGCGGCTTGCCCCGCTCGTGGGCAACTTGCCCTTCCTGTGGCGGCTTTGCCCTGCCCGTGGCGGCTTTTTGCCCTGCCCACGGCGGCTCTGCCCCGCCCACGGCGACTTGCCCTCTGAAGGTGGTCTGCCCGCTCGGAGAGGCCCCCAGGAACCAAACCCAGGGCCTCCCAGGTGGTGAACCAGCGCCCTATCCACTGGGCTACAGCCGGCCCCCTACCCTGCTATTTTTAAAGATTTTTTTGATCCATGATCTGGTGCCTTTACTTAGGGATTATAAATGACATCTCCTTGCTCTTTCTTTTCTATATTCGAAAGAGTAATTAACAAGAGTAGTGTAGGGTAATCATCAAAATAGGTACATAATCTCTTTATCTTCTGCTATTGGGAGGATGAGTGTGGCAGACATTGCCATTTGCCTCCTCAACATTATCTTTCCTTCTTAGTTACTATGTTTTGTTTTTAGGGCAGCGGTATTCTCAGCTTACATTTTAAAAATACATTTCCCAGCCTAGGGAATGGGATGAATGAGATGTAAGAAGATTGCCAGAGGTTGCTGGAGAAGGTTGTTTTATTAAATTAGATGCTGGGCTTCCACACTGTTTCCCTCTCCATGCCGGGGTTTAGATGTGATAGCTGTAGCTGCAGCCACAGCTGTACTGAAACACACACACACCAGGGTGTGGGCATGAGGCTCTCCTTTACATCCTTAAAACACTGAACAAAATATCATAACTGCCTGTTGTGAAATACACTTTCTTTGGCATGACAAAAAAAAAAAAACTTTAAAGAACCATTTAGGTGGGTTTTCTTACTTGCAGCCGAACAGACTCTTAACTCAGAGTAGGTAAACTTTTTTCTGAAAAGGGTCTAATAATAAATATTTCACACCTTGCGGGCCATAATGTCTCTACTGCAATTCCTCAACTCTTACATTTTGGTGTGAAAGCAGCCATTGATTATATGTAAACAGATGGGCACAGCTGGGTTCCAATGACACTTTATTTGCAAAAACAAGTGGCAGGCCAAATTTGGCCCATGGGCCACAGTTTAGTGACTCCTGCTCTAATAGAAAAAAAAAGTAAAACCATGGATCAATTTATCTTCCTTGTATTGATGTCCTTATTAGTAACTGAAGGTGTTACCTCCTGGTAGCTGGAGACTATACAAAATAAAGTCAAAACTCTATATGTGACAAAAGGAAGGAAGGGCAGAAGTCAGGCAAAAGTTGATCAGTTTCTGACTGTCGCTGACAAAAAACAAAATGTTAGAAAGATTCAGGATGATCTAAGTACCTGAATTGATGCACCTGTACTTAATAGTAATAACAAACACATTTTATTCATTGCATTGATTTTTTTCCTGTTTTGTATAGTTACTAGTATTAAAACAAAATGGTTTTCAAGTGCTTTTCTGTGCATATGTACACTATTTTAACAACAGTCTATGTCAAATATGTTTGTGGGCTGGTCTTGCAATCTAACTGCTATTTATATCATTTCTATAGTAAATGAAGTTCAAATTACAAAGTAAATTGCAAATAAACTTTCAAAACCAAACATTCATAAGTTGGTAACACTATCTATATAAAACTATTCATTATAAGCCAGATTTTCCCAATGCATAAAAGTGACTTTGGATATTAATTGTCCACTTTAGGAAGCTATATTAATTCTCTCTTGGTACTAAAATATTATATAGTTAATTAATGACACATTGCAACATTGGCATCATACATGTTTAAGAAATTTAATGTGATTCTCATTAGTGCCTAACTTCCTAGGCACTATTAAACTAAGTGCTTAGTTTGTAGTAGGTTCTTGCAAAAAAGTAATAGATCTTGGCAGGCATTGATAACTTATTATTAAACAATATGA